>CABPRJ010000515.1:386317-526214 GCA_902439185.1 Cinara cedri | reverse complement strand
TTTGATAATGTACAATTGAACCACAATTTCACTCCAAAATACTTAGGTATAACACTGGACCGAATATTGTCTTTAAAGAAACACATAGAAAATAGTGCTAAGAAGGTGAAATCTCGTGTGAACCTCATCCTGAAGCTTGCAGGTACAGGATGGGTAGCTAATGCAATATCACTCAGGACAGCTACAATGGCTATTGTTTATAGCACAGCTGAATATGGAGCCCCCGTGTGGATCAATAGTGCACACGTAACTCGGATAGACTCTGAACTCAACAACGCAATGAGGATTATTAGTGGCACGGTAAAGTCAACCCAAACACCTTGGCTCTCAGTGCTGACAAATATAGCACCACCCCACATCCGGAGGAAAGAGGCTCTAGTCAACACTATAACTTTATGCCTAAACTACAAAAAGTCACTACTGTTCCAAATGCTAAGGGATAAACCGATAAATAGACTAAAATCCAGAAAACCACCTGGCTTAACACAAAGAACTTAATCAACACACAATTTTATAGTAGTACATTATGGAATGAAGAGTGGACAAAATCACATGTTACAAATAAAGATCTTATTACTAGACCCGACCAAAAAATAGAAGGCATGTCACTACCAAGAAACCAATGGATAAGAAACCAATAAATCGGATCAGGACAGGACAGGGAAGATGTGGATCTTTATTATTCAAATGGCGCTACAAAGATAGTGCAGCGTGTGATTGTGGGGAAGTGGAACAGACCATGAAACACATCGTGGAATCGTGTCCCAGAAGGTCATTCGAACAAGGGACTGAAGGAATCCACAAAGCTACCAAAGAGGCAATAGAATGGCTAATAGAACTTATAATTAACTACTATTTATAACAATATTATTATATGTTGATTTATTTTATTTTACTTGTGTTTACAATTTATATAATATATTTAACAGCTATATGTGTACTACCAGAACCTTATGTTCTGTTTTTATTTTGTTTTATTTTATTATTCTATATTTGTTACAGTTAGAAAGTGAATAGTGTATTATGTGTTTGAGACTCATGCCGTACGAAATAAATAAATATGAGCTAATCAGTAAAGAGTATTTCACACGAAACTAAACTACACGTTGAGTCGAGGACTCTCCTTTAAGGTTCCTTTACAGCTCACCATGAAACGTGAAACGTGATAATTTACAATTTGTAATTTATTAAATGATTGATACAATTTAAATAGTTGATCCATTATCATTAAACTGTTGTGAACACACAGTTCGAATAGGATTGAATTCAACTATCCGATATAGGCGGTAGAGGGAAGGTATTAAATTCAAAAATGATGACCATTGATTTACCACTACATAATAACCATATGGTTTAACCAATCACAGTCCTAGAATATTTCACGTTTCATAGTAAGCTGTGGAAGCACCTTTAAACCAAAATCATAAACCGCATATAACCATAATGGTAATCAATAGACTCTTCCCTTACAGTATACTGTGTATCACTATCTAAGAATTGTCCAACGAATTGTCCTTATCAGATGTTCGCTTATTGAGACAATTTTAGTTCAGATTTTACTCACGTGCCCTGATGGTTATAATTGTTGAGGTTATTGAATATAATACTATTAATTACATGATCTGCTGGAATCTCGCAAAATTTTAATAATTGTTAGTGTATATTTTGATATATACATAATACGAGTATTGTTATTCACTACTGTTGTATACAAAGATACATTTTGTTGTCTATCATTTTATCTTTAATTGTATTTTAAATACTTATAATTTCCTTTGAAATATTGTTGGGTGCTATATGTTGATTTGGACGCAATAAAAATAAAAAGCTCAGTTTTTTCTATTTCAAAAAATAATAACATTAAAAATGAATGGTTTAAGTCCCTGGGAGTCGATAATTTATATTAAATAACAATGTCGATAATAATGTAATTTGTGAAAAATATTTTCGTGTTAATGATAAGGCCATGTACAATACTGTGATATAATCATAGATATTCATATGTTTAATATCTATGGATATAATATATATTGATATCATAACATAATTACATAACCTCAAGTATAACCGGCAAGTATAACCATTCTATCTAAAACCATGCTTTAGACTTTATTCATTTTAGTAATTTTGTGTTTGACATGAAATGCGTCAGAATATCATTACATGGATTTACATTTATTGTTCCGTACATTTATTAGTTATTTTTTTTAAATAACAATAATATGCCTTGCAACAATTGTGTTGTTATTGGGTATGATACAACATAATATACCGATAAATACACCATAAGATATCGATTCCCCAAGGACGAAGAAACTTTTGGTATATGAGTACAAAAATCCGAAAACAATTGTTAAACAAATCGACGATAGATTAGTTATTTGTGGGCTTGCAATATATCGATATCAGTAATATCAAAATAAATATAAAAATTAAACTAAAAAAAACCATTCTAAGTGCATTTTACATTGTACTTTATGAGACCTTAAATGCATATTTTAATGCATTATTAAGGTTTTTCACTGCATTCAATTCATAGCCCTAATTTAATACTCGTAGTCTTAGATCATACACTATCGATAGAGCTATTGACTAAATATTTGAAGCAAACGTAACTAAGAGGAGTCGGGAGTCAAATGTGTAAGCGCAAAATTTACATCACGCGCAATTGATCGAATTCACGTGATTACGTGTGACGTACCTACCATCACCGCTTGGTGGTATTATAACGATTATACGATAAATATGCGACGAGTACTGATACGCACGCGCAATAGACATCGGTCCTCCTTAGCACTCGTTAATAATAATGTCTTCAACTCGTATTAGGCGTTTATCACGCAGTAGCTCCATTCATACTACATAGTATATGATCTAAGCTCGTAGTACATTGTAATATCATCGCTGTTCATGTATTCGAATGGTAAAATGGTTTTTGGAGTTTAGACACTTGGCAGCAACATTTTCGGGATGACCAATTAATAAGATCAAAGGATATTGTTGATAAATTATAAAATGTTATTTTCTCAGTAAACATATTTGACATGCAGGTGTGGATAGGTGTCCATATGGAAAAAGTTATCAATGAATCAAAAAAGCAAAATTTAGTTGAAAACTTAAGAGTAAAAATTAATAAAATAATTGAAGAAAAAAATAGGTTATTTGATGAAGTTGTTGAACACAATTATACAGAGGCTGAAGTAATAGATTATCTAATATATATTTAACTGGTATGTAACAAAATATTGTGATACATTTACCATTAATTATTATATGTAAAATGTTATTAAATATTAAAAATCAGTAAATTACTTTTATAGAGAATCTAAATAAATGTTGAAGTACATTGGTGATTGCAATACTTATAAGTCAGCTTTTGTATGACCACAAAATTATTCTGAAAAAAAATGTGTTCTTTATCAGTTAACATATAAACGAAGAGACGATTGATATATCCAAACATTTTCTTTTTTAATTTCATAAAAAAAAAATCGTATATAGTTTCATAAACCATTCTTCATCCACGCATGTATTTGAACTTATCACAGATATTATGTAGAAAATACAATAAATTTCTCATGTCCAAGTCATGGTGGGGATAAACTGTGATGTATTATATAAGTATGAGGATGAGGCAATTTTCACAAGAAAAAAATAAAATAAAAGAAAGATAACAGAAATTAAAAATTTTTTCAAATTTTCAAAAACTTAAATACCTATGTTTAAAATATAAAACTCGTTAAAATACAAAAATACACATAAGTACTTGTTAAAACGCACTCCTTGAATGAATCTTTTAATAATTCACTTGAAGAAAATATCAAAAACTATTTAATTGTTATAATTAGAAATATGGGAATTGTGAATATTATGTACGCAGATAGATCCTATAGTTATTTCAAAGAAAGGTCTAGTTTAGCAAATATTTACCTATTTACAATTGGCGGCTGACATCGTATCTAAGCATACAATAATATACATATCTGTGGTTAATGGTTATTTTAAAGTAATGTGTCATCAAGGTTATTTTAAAGTAATGTCATAACCTTAAAATAAATCTGTAGGGCAGCGCTCAATTTAACAGTGATACAATTTGGAAATTAATTCGCCTCACTTAGTGGAATGCTGATAAGACATAGTTATCATTAAATAAACATATTAAGTGTTTTAACAGTTTTTATGGACGCAGATATACTAATAAATAATTTATTAATATATTTATGATTTAGGTACATCTAATCTACTCTGGAATTTTAATTTTAAAGAGTATTTTAGTACAATCTAGTATTCGATACTAGATCGCAGTACATGATGAATAAATGATAATTCACTAATATTTATTTACCAAAAAATTAAATTAAAAAATGTATAGTTCACTGTGTCGTTAAGTACACAAGTCATTAACTCAGATTTTTAAAAATATTACTTATACCCATTGTTTTCTAGGCGCCTCAATTATAATAGTATTATTTTACTATTTTATGACAATTACAATATGTTATATCATACAACCTTTATAGTTTATAGTCCGTACAATTCTTATGCAATCCTGTAATATATCCATACAATTAAAATAAACATTCAATAAAATAAAACTAAACAAAATAGAGCACATTTGAAATGATTATAAAGAATTTTTTATGAACATAATTTAAACAAATATTTATTATTAAAAAAGAAATAAAATATCGTTTCCTGTTGTAACAAAATAAATCAATACTCTATGGTGAGGCGCGGCGCGCGAGCGTCTCGATGACTGGAGCAGTTTTGCCACCCCAACTGACGATGTATGCAGTAACCATAGACATATACACCTATTTTTTTTTTTCCTATAGACGGAACATTCAGCATGAAAATGCACTCCGGTGTGTGGATTTTCACTTCGAGGACTGAACACGTGAGTTAATAAACCGATTGTTTTAATTAGCTGTCCTCGAAGTGCAAATTTGATCTCGCTTAAATAAGGCTTTATATTAGCCCATTTCTCTTGATCCGTTCGGACTGATCACGCCCCTCAAAGTCCCGATCCGCGGGGCGAATGTGCCGTGTATATGAAGAAGTCTATGGCGTGAACATAAAACAAAGACACTACATACTACATTGTCGTATTAAAAATTTAAAATCCTATTGTGATTAGCCCACAGATATAAATGTAAATGTTCATAATTATCATACATCAGTGGATTAGTTATAAATTTCATTGTGTTTTAGGCGAATTAGTGGCTAGTGTGAAATTAGCACAACACCAAATGATATCGAAGCCCTTGAACAATTTGTTTGAAGGAGTTATCGTTATTGCCATCCTTATTTAGTTTTCTCAATATAATACCAAAAATCATATTATAAGCCACACTTTACAGGTTGAAATTCAAAAATACCTACGGCCTGTAAATCGAATATACACGGACCCGCTTCTCTGTGATTACTTTTTAGACCTATGGGGATGGATTCGTCTGTATCACGCACATAAAAACATTGATTTTTATTATTATAGTAATCGTTTTAATTTGGATTTTTAGAATACTTTTAGGTACCTACGTATTAAGATAAGTATTAGTAGCCAAAGGTATTCAGTTCTTAAGGTTTATTATATATTTATTATAGATTTATAGCGATTAGTCCTATTACATTCCATTATTGATAGTACATTTTCAAGAATACCCTTGTTTTATTATCAGTGTTTTTTTAAAATTGTGAGCGTAGCTATTGGTTATAGGAATCTATTGATTTTACTACGTGTGCATTTTTTTTTTCTCTGTGAAAACATTTTCTACCAAAAAACTCGTTCAAAAGTATAGCATATTTTCTGTATGGTAATTTTCTCTAGTTAATGCACTGGGGAGGTCAATTTTTAATTTTCTAAGGGTTTTCGAAATAATTGGGAAAAACCCGAAAGAAAATTGTAGGTCAATATATGCGGCACGCCGTGGCGTTACCGTTTTCATTGATTTTATTATATTAACACGATGTTTTCTAATCTAGGTGACCAAGAAAATCGGTTTTTGATTTTCATTGTAAATTGTTATTATTTTAAATTTTATGTAATTCAATTTTAAATTTTCGTAAATTTAAAGTGTTAACAGAAAACTCATATTTACTTTTCTAAACGTGGTATAACTTTCAGAACATTTGAGTAATTTTTGAATAATTTATAGAAATTTTTATTTTGCAAGTTTTTTGTGTAATTTTTATTTGGTAGGTATTATGTAGATAAATTGTTGACTTAACAGAAATGTTTGAAATAGGATAGGTTTATTATAAGTCATGCTAAGTGGTAGAAAAAATTTGTGTTTTCTATAACATTCTTTTTTTAATAATTCTAATATTAAATTTTGACGAAAATTTTAAATATTAGTTTTTCAAAACAAGTGTAACCAAACTTTGCTCCAAACTAACCTACAACAGTGGCCCTCAGGATCAGTTCTTTATTTTTATTATATTATAAGCGTATTTAAAAAAAAAATATGTATAT
This sequence comes from Cinara cedri, assembly GCA_902439185.1. Taxonomy (NCBI): domain Eukaryota; kingdom Metazoa; phylum Arthropoda; class Insecta; order Hemiptera; family Aphididae; genus Cinara; species Cinara cedri. Next base: position 519,742 of record CABPRJ010000515.1, on the reverse strand, counting down.
AAATTAGGTGGTATGTACTTATACAAAAATATTTTGGGTATAAGATTTTAGAAAAAAAAAAACTGAGAGAACCCAGATCATTTTTTCCTATAAATATATTATATAAAACATAAAATTAATTTGATATTTTTAACGGTGGGGTTTGGAGTTTTTATTCTCACAAGATGATTTTTCCATAACATTTTAGATTATTTCATGATTACACAATAAATATACTTCCGATAATGATTGTGAAAAATGGAAAATTCTTTAAAATGTACTGTATATTAGTTGAAATTAACCATTTCTTAAATGTTAGTTTTAGATTAAAGTTTAATAGGCTTTTTCCAGGCTTAGTAACTGGTGTAAATGCAACAAGGTATACATTTAAATCATTCTTAAACCAAAATAACTACTATAATAATATAAACATTAAAAATATCAAATTATATTATTTTGTTATTTATGATTAATTGTTTTTTTCACTCAAAATAAAAATAATACAAATTAAATATAAATAAAATTGTGACTTAAAGGTAATATTTACACAAATTCACATTTGCTTCTAATATATATAAAAAAAAATTCAACACAGAGGAATGAGTTTTCATCAATGGAAGGAAGGTGTCAGCATATAACCAAATAAGTTACCGTTTTTCACGTCGGAAAAATGTTTTCCACCTCAATATAAATATTAACACATATAGAGGTAGGTAGGTAGTAATGTGTTTTTACATGAAAAAAAAAATTATAATACACAAACAAATAAAAAAATGTATCAAAGGGATAGAGCCATAGGAGGTCAACTCCTCATTCAATTTTTTCAGTTTTCAATAATTCTGTTTTCAGCAATTCAGTTTTCAATTTTTTAGTTGGAGGCGCTTCGCTACTCTGAGAATTTGAGTCTTCTGAGAAACCCAGCTGGGTAGCAAATTCAGTTGGTTCTTGAGAATGAGAATCGCTAACAGAAAATGCTGCAAATAAAAATTAGTTTAAATTATATTCACTTGCGGTGTAATAAATCATTAATCATTAAGTTAATATTTATTGCTTACACGTGTTTGAATCATCGGCAATCGAGAAGTTTGTATGTGTTGGTTCTATCGGTCTTTTGCCCAACATGTTTTCTTTGTTCGCATGAGAATGTTCTTTGGACTTTTTTTTCTGCAAAACAAAACACACGGAAGTCAATATGAGTCATGGACCTCCGCCTCATATTTCCAGGTAGGAAATATGGTGATAAGTATTGTATTTATTTTTAAAACCGTACATTATTTAAGTCAAAGCTGTAACTTTACTGTAGTGTGTGAAATTGATGTATTAATGTAAACAAATATTTCAAGACTTTTGTAGTAGGCACCCTTCTGAACTTCCAAAATATCACATTTGGAAAGCTCAGAAAAACAGAAAGTTTTAAATCCAGAAATTACAAAGTTTAATAAATTTATATATTGTCTTAAATAGTTAAAATAACTGTCTAATTGCAAAACCAACATTTGACATAAATTGACTTAACACCAGGTTGTATTAATAAAAAAAATCAATAAAAAAAATTGGTTCGTGTGTGGCCATGTCTCTACTAATTATTAAAAATCCATCACAGAACATCTGGCACTGTTTGGATGTATGGCACAGTACATTTTTATTTTGAAAATAGTATAGTACTATGTTGTATACTTGACACGAAAAAATAATTTCCTGACATTTTGTTCATACAATTTTTATTTTATCTAATATTGATATAATCAAATTCTTTAATAATTTTTTGAGCCATTAAAACAGAGCATAAGTCAGTTTTCTCAAGTGATATTGGTACAAATTTCCATTCAAAATAACAAAGATAACTTTGTTTGAGATCTTTGTTCTTAGCATACCTATTAGTTTAATTAAAAATGTTCTGTATGTATTTAAATAAAATAGAGTATGGGAACTCAAATCTTGAAATTCTAGAGAGCAATAATAATTAATTATATCATATAATATTTTGTTATGTTTCTATGTATTATTTAGGTTCCAAGAACCAATGAAAATAATATATAGTAGTATTAAATGAAGGCCATATACAGATGGTAAACAACTTTAAGCAATGGAACTATGTTAGCGCGTAACTATCAAGTGTATCAAAATTTGGTTTAGTTAATAAAAATGAACGGATGTGATGAAGTAACTATGAGTAATATTGGAACACTAAACACGGCCTGTTTAACCAAAATATTCTCAGAATCATATTTTGTCAACAATGATTTATCATTGCGTACAGATGTAAATTAAATAACTATGTATCCTATCTTCCCCATTTCTCACACACAACGGTGGGCACCCATTAGCAGTATTAGCTCTTTCTTTTGTTAAAACAGTATACATTCTTTAAAAATTGCATTTATTAGTAATTTACATACTTGATTAATATTTTATTCTATATAGTTAAGAGATATTTAGAACTACATTGTTTATTGGGTTGTAACATTTTTCCTTAAGTAGTTATTGACATTTACCAATGTTTTAAAAAGGTCGTGAAAAACCTAACCTAGTATTTTAAAGATATTAACATTCTTAAATTAACACTACAATAATTTACAAATTCAATTCTCATTTTTTGTTAATCAAAATTAAAAATCAAGTCATGTCAACTATATAAGTAGGTGTAATGTATATATATTATTATTATTATTACACCAGTTACTAAGCCTGGAAAAAGCCTATTAAACTTTAATCTAAAACTAACATTTAAGAAATGGTTAATTTCAACTAATATACTATAGGTAGTATAATTGTATAATGGTGGACAGGAGCAACAGCGTGGAATTTCCTTAAACAGTAATTAAATAAAAAACTTTTTAGAGGTTTATTTTATTGGAATGTCAATCTTATTACTATTGTGAACTGGGGAAAGCAGAGGCAGATCTCCACTCTTCTCTCACATGCTGCTGAAGTACTTTTTTGAAATTGTTATTGTTTTGTTGTTATCCAATAAATGATAGGGATCAGAGGGAAAAATAGGAAACAAATTTCCTTCGGTTCACAGTTCAAATAGAACAAAAAGACAGTATGATTTAATTTAAAGTAAAAATACCAACCTGATCATTGGATATTATGGGAACCCATTTGTATATTTTCATGGTAGTTTCTCCAATGGTAACCCATTTTTTTTCCCTGAAAAAGTAAATTATATTAATATTTATACTGAATACATTTTTCATTTTGTTCATAAACATTTAATTTAATTTAGGAAAGTTAAATGTGTTCAAACCAATGTTTTTTCTTGATTAGGTAATAAAAAGAAAACATTATTTTGTCTTGTTTTATAACATAATATTATAAATGTTCCTTATTCAACCAACATCAGAATGTAAATTAATTTCATACTGAATATATATGAAATATTATTCAATTTTGAAAATGTATTTATCTATTCAGGTAGGTATGTGGATTTTCTAACAAGATTTGCTCCAAACCAAAAACATTACAAGGGGTTTCTGGAAATATTTTTGTTCTAGTTAGTCATTTTTTAAATTCCCAGTACCTTCATTTGGACAAAATCTATGGTATACAGAGATAATTTTTCGGTGTAGTCAACTGATACTAACTATTACATAGTACCTGACATAAAAACTAGGAAAATTTAAATAGAATAGGATTAATTGAAATAGATGTAGTGTTGTTCTCACCAACATAGACTAATTTGTTTATCTGATTTTTAAATGGAGTTTATGACTGACCACGATTGATCAGTTATCTTATAAACTCAGTTTAATTTAAAAACCATAAAATTATGTTAGTGAGAAGGGCAATTATTCAGAAAATCAAATAAATTGTACGAATAGTAAACTGGACAAAAAAACTTCATCAGAAGACAGAGAGAACACAATATGGTCAGGTTTGTGTAAAACGGGAGAAGAATATTTGCGGACTTACCATCGGCGGACCTTGTCCACAACTTGCATGACTCTCTTGATGTCATCTTTGGCCCGGCTTCTGGTCTCCGCACGCACTGACCGAGACATCATAATATTATACTACACCACGGGCTCTGGACGCTGTTGCTGGGGCACCAGACTAAAACTGTGCCCGTTGACGACAGTTGCGGATTGACCACTGATTTCGCACTTCGGAGAACGAAGACGAAAATCCTCGTGAATTGCGTGAATAAGAAATTAAACTATCAAAGACGTAAGATTAAAGATGGTCAACATTTAACAACGCTACGGTGTGACGGATGCTGATACGATTTAGCCGCACAAACGCCACAAACCGAGTGTAAACAACCGTGTTGTAATAAATAATCGATAACGTGAAAACATTATCATCAATGGCGTGCCGCTGCGCCATCTGGTCGCGATATATTTTTTACTTGCGCAGTAAAGTGCGTGTCTTTCGTTTAATATTTTGAAATTGACAACAAAATTAATGGTAGATATCTACTATTAACATTTTAAAAATAAAAACAGAAACACAAAGTAATCGATCCTACAGATCGTCTGTTCTGTAGTTTTGTAAAATGTACTTATTATTTTGAGTGAACGTTAAGAAATAGAAATCTATATTTAATGGTTCAGAGCTTTATTTATAGCTAGTTAACTAACTTGTAATAAGCTCAATTTTCTAAATGCGACATGCAATACCTAATCAGTAATTAATTCGTTACCATATTCATCTTGTGAATTACATATAAAATGAAAAATTAAAATACGAAATTTGATTATAAAATACCTATGGAAAATTCCTTTTAAAAAATAATTAGTTCATGATCATCTATTTAAAATAGAACTAATTCCAGACTTATTTCCGGATTGAAGAAAAAAACTATAGCTTCGTTCCTTATATACAAAATAAACATTATTAATTTGTATATATTTTTTTTATTAAATTTTAATATATTTTAAACTCCATAAACACATTACTTTCCTTTAAAGGAGACAATTGGGACAGTTATATATGTATAAAATTATATTATTAATAAATGTGAAATAAAAATGTTAATCGCCATTAAAATAATTAAAATTTGGTTAAAAAAATTGTTCATTTCTTCCAATAATAGAACAAAATTTCAATACTCGGATCTTCCATAGATCTGTTTACGATAAATTCCTGACAAAGGAACAAGTTCCTTTGAATCCGTTCCTTCCAATCATTGTTTATAGATAACCTAGGTATTATTCTTTGTTTTTAAAAATTTTAACAATTCCTTATTTATATGACATTTTTCTCATGGGTAGTCATTGTTTAAAACACTTCCATAATTTTATATTTATTAACATTATCTGTCTTAAGTGGCAACAAATGGCGTTGGATCAGGTCAATAGCTGATTCAAAATCCTATCAAATAGTTTGAAGAGTTCAAAACAAGGCTAGGGTGAATTGTCACATTATCAGACATATGCAGAAATAAAAGAAAAGAGCGTATGTGTACATAAAATTAAGTGTGATAATGTTAAGAAAAGCTTTAGGTGTTTAGTGACAAGAGAAATCTAATGAACGTTAAAGGCAAGTTTTACAGGAGTGTGGTAAGACCAACTATGTTGTATGATTTGAAGTGTTAGGCTGTAGACAGAAAAATAAAATAAGAGAATGAGTGTATCAGGGATGAGAATATGATTAGATAACTGAGTGGAGTGACAAGAGAAGATAGTATATGGAACGATTATATGAGATATATTATTTGCGTGACTTAGATAATATAACAATGAGAGAAAATAGACAGATGGTTTGGGCATGAGGGAAGGAATAAAAAACAGTAAGAATGGCAATACAAATAAACATAGGAGGAAAGAAGGAAGAGGAAGACCGTAAAAGAGATTTTTGGGTTTGATTTAAAATAATATGATGACTCTCAAGAACAGCTAGTGTATGTGAGGTGAAGGATCAGGTCAAGTGGAACTTTAGGACAAAGGTGATCAACACCAAATAGTTGGGCTGAAGATAAAGGAGAGAAAGAAGAAAACATTATTTGGTAATATTAAAATCAGATTAAAAAACAAAAATATAATCAGACAAACTGATACCGAATAATATTACTTACAAGCAAATAAAGTAAGATTTGATTATTTTATACTTAAGCTTAAGAGTAAATAGTTAGTAATTATTAATTTTGATGTTAGTCAAGGTAGTACAAAAAATAACAAAGTAAAATAATATTGATGAAATATTGGTTTATTACTATCATAAACAAATTGTCCTAACCAATCAATTTTTCCAGGTGAAGGCGATAATACCATACTTGGACTAATATCCATATTATTATCAGGAAGGGATGATACAATATGCGAAATGTTTCCTGTAGTTTTTGAAAAATTCAAAAAATCAATTTCAATATTTCTGTACAAATCAGGTGTGATCAAATTCTTAGATCTAAAATCAAAACAAACATTAAATAATAAATATATTGATGTTTTATACTAATTAAATAACTTAGCAGACATAATAATTTTTAAAAAGATACAACATTCACCTTGGAAGAACATATGGACCAAATGGAAAAAAAGAATACAACCATTCATCCTTGATTGTTTGATCAGTTATTCTAATGTGACTATCCATTACTGAATAACAATAAGTTAACTGATAAATTTTTGTAATATATGCAAAATGGTCGACAACTTTTGAACAACATAATCGCAAAGGGTTTAATTTACATGTGACTATTTTGGATAATCTCAAATTTTCCATAAATTTTAGATCTGTAAAAATATATATATATATATAAGATAAAAAAATGATTTACTAAATAATATATTCAACTACACTATAACTTACTTCGTTTGCTATCCATAAGGTCTTGATGACGAAAAGAAATAATATAGAACATAGCTTGACAAATGGAATAAAACACTGCATGCTCTCTTAGCAATTCTTCAGTAACTACTTTAACTGATTTATCCACGTTATTTATATAGTTATTACACCAAAAAGCTATTTCAGAGAGGATATTTTTCAATACACTAATAAAAAATATTAATTATTAATACTTTTTCATAAATTGTATTATTCTTATTATTAGTTAAAAATTATAATATTAATTACTTATTTGATACAAATGGAGCTCTACAAAGAAAACTAGCTAAATACCCAGCTGCAGCTTGTCGTAAAGTAATTGGAGATGATACATCGCAGCATTTTTTCCACAACCAATTGGAAAAGTTATCGGCTAGAGTCATTTTAAAACTAAGAAAATAGTAAATAACATATTGAATATAACAACTGTTATATGTCGGGAGAATTTCATTTTCAAAAACTGATAATAAATCATGATATAATGATTTAGTGTTATCCCACCTGAAAAAAAAAAAAAAAAAACCAATCAATTCATTTTTAACATTTAGTTACTAGATGTCCCTCAACTATATATATATATATATTTTTTATTGATAATTCTTAAATAATACATATTAAATTGTACAGTAATAGTCATTATTTATTATTAAAAACATTCCTGCCTGTGAAAATCAAATAAAATAATAACAACTATTTGGTTTCATTTTTTGTTGCCAAGGTAACTTATAAATAAACAAAATTAAATTACATTTGGAATTATAAATCAAATCCTATAAAGAGCCTAACTGATACCATAGAAAATACTCTACCCTTCATTGAAAATTTCATCAAAATTTAGCAAAGTTCATCTCTTGCTAGAGAAAAATTTTTACATTTTTGTTTTTAAATTATCCATGCTTTTAACATTTTACTTCTTAATATAATCTCTTTGGAAGATTAATTGTATATATGCATTTTTGGGGCTCTTAATAGAAAGCATCTACTACTATAATTTGTTTTTTTTTGTAACTGTGTCTTAATCCATGTACACACCGTAAAAAATAAAACTAAGGAGAAATGAGTTGAAAAAAAAAACAACAAAAAATCGTGTTCACATTGTTGAACGATAGGTTGCATTCCATTCCAGTGTCATAATTAGTGTGCATTAATTAAATTAGATGGTAAATTCTATTTATTTAATGGTTAATTCATGTTTATTTGAAGCATCATTGTAATAAAATAATGACAATAACAATCTACCTTTCTTGTAAACAAATGTTTGATACGATTATAATTAATTTGTTTCGTATTTTTAATACAATTATAAATGCTAGGTTTCATTCACTAAATTAAATATTTTAAATAATTTTAAAATTTGTTGTTTTGTACCAGGCTCCACTTCTGGTTATAATTCAACTAAACACCAAAGTTAAAAAACGAAATAAAATGTCCTAACACGTTTAACCTAAAATAACTATTATGAATTGAAACTTCAATTTAAATAATAAATAGTAATTATATTTCACAAAATGAAGAGGAAAAACAATCTTGGACTAAGATTATTAGTAGAGCAGACCATTTTCTTAAGTGATAATGTATTTAAACTGAATTTTTACATTAGAATGTATAAACAAATATTTTATAACAAATATATTAGATGAAAGCATACATACAATTTAAGGACGCAGGGTATCACTTAAAAATTGATAAATTTTTACTATTTATACTTTACCGAGTTAATTTACAAATAAAACAAAAAAAAAAAAAAAAATAACATACAGTTGGGAGTAAAATAAGTTCATCTAAAAAACTTAAAAAGATTATAAATCATTAAATAATTTAAAAAACCAATTAAACTATTCGGTTGATTTTTCAAGTTCCAGAATTTTTTATCGCGCATGAAATTAAAATAAGACTAAAAAAATGTGCACATGATAATATAATTTTAGGCAATGTTTTTACTTCTTCGTACCTATATTATGTTTTCTCATTGGAATGAACTGGAAAATATTATAGTAGTTATTGGAATAAATTTAAATCTGAAAGTAAATAAAATTAATAATTGTTATTAAAAGTGTGTATAAATTAATTTGTACTATTTTTCAGGTTTTCATCTATGTTTATAAAATTAAATATAGTATATTTATATTTAGTTACACATTATTTATTACCTAGTATAATTATTTGGTGACCAAAACTATTTGCTTTAATTATTACTATTAAGGCCTAAACTTGTAAATACAATGTAGGCAACTATTATGTATCTATTAAAATATTATACATTATAACAAATAGAATAATACTTTATAAATTAAAAGTATCTACCTTATATATGTTATATATTGTATATATGTTAAAAATATTTAATATAATCAAGAATATACACTATACATTACTAAAAATATAATTCATGGAAACTGATTTGAATGATATACATTTTAGTTATATTTTAGCCCCCGTTGCATGCCCTAGTAATTTTATTTTGAACAAAAATGACATGTTTTTTAGAATGCAAATATGTTCTTCTTAGTTCTAATCTCCATGGTACACACTATGATTTATAGTTTGATAAGAGACAATTGGCTGTCCTGAGCATATTGAAAAGCTTATTATTTTTACCATTTAAGTTTAAATATTACAAAATAAAAAAGTAAAAATATAAGTATGATTATAAATATTATTAAATTTAAAGTAATAATACTAATAATACTCACACTAAACTATCAACAATATTGTGACAAGTTGTTTTCATATAAACAAATAATCTCAGTAGACAAATATCTATTGTATGTGAAAAACATTGTGTTTCTGTTTTATTAGGTTTCCCTTGAATATTGTCATCAATATCCATAGAAAATATGTTATCAGTTTCAATATTTACATTTGATTCTAATCTATCTAATTCGTCTTTAGATATATGAACATCAATTTCTACTAATCTGTAAACATAGTTTATATTTTAATTACATTAATATTCTACAAGTTTAAAATATAATATACTGACTTTTTAATAATGAGACTAAGAATATCTTTTCTTAATGAAGGTTCATATTTTGTTACATATAATAAATTATGTACATAATGAAGGTGTGAGTCAGCACTGTTGTTCTTGTAAGGAAACTTATTTTGAAATGCTGGCATTAATAAGTCTTTTGCTCTAAAAAAATTCATTAAAAATTAAAAAAAATTAAAAAATCAAATGCATTTATTTGGTATTGTTTCTTAAATCCTTACAATGGTACGACCTTCAAAAGAGCATCCAATATCCTATGTACATTTAGATAACCTCTTTCTTCTTCTTCACTGGGCATACTATTGACACGATCATACACCGCATTATCCACTACAAAAATTATTGAAACATGATATAGTACTATACAATATTTTATTTCATAAAATGATTTGTATTCAAGGATGAGCGCAAGATACTTCAAAATGAGTATCTAGATACTTAATACATTGATTTTCAGTATCTAGATATAAGATACTGAACTCTTTTTATATTTACCCTGAGAAAAACATGCAACAAGTTGCTCTATTGCAAATTTTGTATAATAGTTGTGTGCAGTACAAACTTCAAGTAGAAATGCACGATATTCATTGACAACTTCATCACTTCTGTTCATCCATTTTAAAATCTATTAAAAATACATGTTCAATTTTTGTTTAAAATAAGGTTTTAGAAAGTTCTTACCAATATAACTTTTACAAAAAGTTTAAGGTTTTCATTCAATATATTTATACAATTTCTGGCATCTTGCAATAACTTTAGAAGTTCAAAATCCTGTAAATCAATCAATTTGAATAAACAAAAAATATTATGTCGAAAATGTATAGTAATTGGTATAACAACAATATTTAAGGCTTAAATATGGGTACCAGCTAAATTGTATAAATCTCACTTGTTTGAACACCATAAAAGCCTTGCTTAATTATATAATTTATATAGCTTAAGAATTTAAAATTTTAATCAAAATTGTTTAGTTAATATCTAATATGTCTATCTTTGATGAGTTATTTAAAAATAAAAGCTATATACTTGTTAATAAGTAGGTATTTTACTTAAAAGCTTTCAAATATGTTTAATTAATATTCGTAAGTTCTCATTCATAATTTAATTTTTTAAATTTAAGCTATAAAATTGTATAAGTGATTTATTGTCATATTTTCGATTTTTGAATCTTAATATTTATTTATTTCTTAAATTGTATTTAACTAACCTTAATTTCTGTGGCGGAGTCCCTGATGTCACAAATAAGATTATTATAATATATTTTATCCTCATCATTATTTCTGTTATAATTTAGGAGCATTATTTTAATGTTGTTGAATAGATCAAAATGTACTTTACGTCCTGGAACATTATTGATTGATTTTGCACCGCATTTTTTCAATATAGACGGTGAACTTACAGATTTGCACAAGTGGTAAGTACCACTGTTTGGAGCTTGGTGAGTAGACATAAGTAACTGTAAAATAAATAAATAAAATTAAAATCATTTCATAATTAATTAGTTACAGTAAAACTTCTTTTAAAGGACCCACTTTAAGGCAGAAATCTCCTTAAAATAGAAAACAACAGTTCTGCATAACCTATATCCCTATATTGAAGTCTACTCATAATGGAAAAATTAGTTAGTACCGAACAATTCTGCTATAGAGGTTTTACTGAATATATTTTGTTTAGATATAAGTATGCGCCAGCTTTAATAAATAAATTATAATTTATTTTTTTTAAATGTAATTTAGGTATTTGTTTATAAAGTAAATAGACTCATTTGTCATTTGTCCCTGTAAAACATAACTAAATATTTTTCAAAAAGTATTTATTAATAATTATAATAAGTTTTATCATTTATTGCTTCAAAATAAAAATACCTACAAAAAACCTCTTATAGGTGAGAAGTTCAGAAGATAGGATATAGAGGGGACTTTAATGTATATCTGAACATAACAATTAATTTCAGTAACGAAAAATCATTCTGAGCGGAGTTCTAGTATACATGTTTTAAAAGGCCATAATATTTACGATTTTCATCAAAATTTGAAACTAAAATTCTTGTAAAAAAAAATTCTACATAACCTACACTCAATTTTTTTTTCTTGTCATAAATTATGACTTGTATGAACATACTGGTAAATTTTTAAGCATTTTTGTTTGATCTAACAATTTTATCTACAAAGTACCTACTGAATAAAAATTACATAAAAAACTTGCAAAATTAAAATGTCTATAAAAGATCAAAAATGGCTAAAATGTTCTGAAAATGTTACCACGTCTTGAAAAGGCAAATATTAGTTTTCGGTCCGAATTTCAAGTCTCTACTAATATTTTTAACTGAATAACAACAACAAAAAAAACAAAATTGAAAATAATACAGTTTCAGGTTTTGCTCAAATTATTATAAAAATATCATTGTAAAACCGATACAATCATCGCTCCGCTCAGAAACTAATTCTATAACGATACTTACACGTGAAGATCAATGCATAATATACCTATTGACCAGTAATATTAAGTATACCATCACGTCATGAAATGTGAAACTTCTAAGTTCAAACTTAATAACTGAAAAACGGACTACATAAGATTAAAGGTAATATATTAGTTCATACGTATTACATATCCATGGCTCTTCTCGGCGAGTTATCAGTTTATCACCATGATTATTCACGGTTATCAATTATCAGTATTAAAGGTTAAGAAAATGATACCAGCTTTGAACACGTACACACGCGCTCGTTTTTGTTATTATCATAGAATAAAATGACTATTAACTAATTACTATATGATTATTATTCCGGGATTAGAATTTCAAGGAATCTCCCTATAGCGCATAGAATATAGAGTATGAACTATGAAAGCGACAATTCACCATTTAGTTGGGCATCTAGATCTCCCATGCTTAACTGGATCCCCATGGATCAATATTAGTTCCCCAGTCAACTAAATCCCTATGAGTAAACTAGATCTTCGTGAACAGCTATTTAGATCCTCAAGATTTAAGTGACATAAAAAGGATCTAGAGTGTGGGGGATCTAAATGACTATGGGACTTAAAACATTTACGCTGGATAAAGCCATCATTATACTTTATGTTTAACCATAGATAATAAAGAATCTTTAGATTAGATTTTCAAGAGTAATATTTTCTACCAAATGGGCATTTGTTTATCTTCTTCTAGTGAGTATTTTGTTGGAAATTTTTATTTCAATTACAAATATCACAATATATTTCCATTCATATATTCATTTGAAAAAAGAAATAGATTGTGAATTAAAACAAATTATGGGCTACTGATTAATATTGATCAGATTTTAGTATGTCATCAGTGGACAGTGATTATCTAGAAACTCGCACTATTTGTAATATTTTGTTTCATAATCTTACTTCAATCAATTAAATTATATGTTATATAGAACATGTCGGAATTTCGATATCATGTATTCATATTTTCATGGCACGGCAATAGATAATATTATTGAATTTTTATCTATATCGTGGTGCGGGTGATAACAGTTCCCGGCCTCTCGATCGAACTTCATCGTTTCAGTAGTTGCGCGTACGTGTTATACGTTATTTTTGTGGCTACTCTGTGGTATCTATGACGTATTAACGTTCCAGCTGCCGCAGTCGTGGTCACCACTCACCACTCTTAGCAGTTACGGTGTCGTTTTGGAGAGATTTTTATGCGTTTCAACTTTTAATCTTGTCACTATCATATTACTTACGTGCGTATGAGGAAGAACGAAAATTGTTTTGGATTGTTATTTTTGGATAGTTTGTAATTTTAATTAGTAATAATTCATCGTAGTTCAATGAAAATACCTTAAACATTGGTAATTAAATTGTATTCTTTATAACAGGTATGAAAAGATTTTTTTTATCTAACAGTACTATTATATTGCCGGCCATGTGCTTTAATAACCACAATATTCCGGTACTTTAAGTTTTATTCAGTACCGCAGAGTGAATGTATCGGCCCACCGTATTGTAGTATTAACATTAGCCCAAAATTATATAGAAAAAAAAAAATTACCATAAATTTAATTAAAACAAGTATAATTTTGTACGGCTCACCGAGTTCAACATTTAATTTGTTTTTTGCTGGACTTACTGTCAATCACCTTAATAATCAATTTTGTATTTTAAAAAATTAATTATAGTATTGATAATTGTTCGACTAGTAGTTTTATTTGATGTTGGTAACTAATATAAAATACCAAACTAAAAATTGTGTTATATATTCTGTAGGTATTGTATAAATTCAAGTCAAACTGCTATATATAGTTCGTTCTTTAATTTGGCACCGAGCGTACAGTAATTATTCTAATGTATAGAAGATGGACCCAATTGTACAATTGAACAGAATATTAAGAAATAACAATTTTTATAACTTTCTATTGCTTATAGATTCATCATTCTGTCTATTTAGAAAGCTACTCTTTTAGTAGAAAGGCAATCTTTGTTTTGATAATCAAATTGTTATTTATAAATTAAGAAACAATTTAATAGATATCTGCTATACCTACTATTTTTATTCAACTGGGTACCTATACTTTTGATCCTTATGCTGATCTAGTTTTGTTTGTTTACTTTTTTCTTATGTTATAGATATTGCAAGAAAATATGTCATCGTATCGTACTCCCAAGAGTGGGACTTATAACCTACGACCACCTAGCACGAGTACACCTTCAATAATAAAAAAACGCAATAATACTTTGAGCAATGTTCCCAAGCAAAAAGTACAATTCAGTCTGGTTGATAATTTAAAATCGTTACTCATTAGTTTCAATCAAAACAATGATAAAGAAAAACTAAAATACAATAATCTTATATGTGATATCAGAGATGCTGGCATTGAAATAAAGGTGCGTTCGTTATTTGTATTTTTAAAAAAAATAGGTACACAATTTATTATAACTCAAACTAAATAATATAACTTAAAACTTCAACCAGGTATAGATATTTCCAATTGTATTTATATCGTTCTTATTTACTAATTAGAAATTTTTTTTTAATATCTAGGTAGAGTGAACAATATTATAATACAAATTATTGATTAGATTAATTATAACATTTACTTATCAATTAATTATTTAATACCCAGATTGATTGTTTGGTTAGGTACCTAACATATTTAGTGTTAATTAAATTTGTGAATCTAATAGTCGAGTGGCGATAACTCGAAGTTGAATGGGGATAAAAGTTCACTTTGAGATACCTAACTCGAATTTATCAAAATTTCAAGTTATGTAATAAAATATAATATTACAATTTTGCGATAAATATATGTACATAAATGTTGTACATAAACTAAAATAAATACAATAGTATTATAAGTATGTACATATGTATTATTTATTAGCCACAATAGAAAAAAATTGGTGTAGGAGGGGGGTACTTAAGGGAGGTCATTTTTCAATTTTCTCAAGAGTTTTCTCATTAAATGCTAAATTAAAGAGGAAAAATGGGAAAATATAGGAAATATATTTGTATAATATGTAATACACTTCGATTAAGCTATTTATCACAATTTTATATTTTTATTATTTTGGAATGTATTTGTTTTACAATTTTGAATACTATAAAACCTGAATAGTTTTTTTTTAAAAGGTTATTTGAGCTAAGAATGTCCTACTAGCAAAAAAATAAATAAGATGATAATTAAAATTAAAAACTTTAGGTATGTCTGGGCATTAAAAAAAAGGTTTGTCCCAAGGTACACTTAGGTAGTCATTATTCAGTATTGCTATCTATATAAATACTCACAAATTTCATCCTTAACCATATCACATTTTTATTAACAAAAAAATAAATGAATAAAATGATAATGTGACATTTTCCCATTTCATATTTTGTAATGTATTGTAAGTATTGTAGTTATTGAATAAGAATAAAATAATTTTAGTTCACCATCTAATTTGTATAAGTCTTTTTGGGAGTAAGAGTGTATCACCTTCAATACACCCTTTTGAAAACATATTTATAAATGATACAAATTGTATGTTTATTAAATTATATAGATAATATATTTGATTACATATGTACATATACAGATGTAAGTTTGTCATCAAAACATTATAAAATGGGTTTGGTATAATGAGTCTTATTTTAATTTTTCAATTTTTTTATGGTAAAATGCTGATGTAAATCAATGTTCATATAATGTCTTGAATATGAGAAAGTCCTAAGAGGGAAATGCTAAAGATTTTAAACAAGGCTGTAGCTAGGTCCAATTTTCAGGAGTGTTTTCAAATTAAATCAATTCATCCTATTAATTGTTGCTTATACTTATAGCATTTATATTGAAAATAATAAACAATATTTTTTAAAAATAAAGTAGGGGGTTCAACCTTAATACCTTCATACCGTATACAGACAGCCTTACTGCCTTAGTCTTAAGCAGATTTTTTTTCTACTACTGTTATTACAAATATAAACATTTCTTAAAACTGGTTGAATTTCATCATAATATTACCTTATTTAGGTTTTTGTTTTAAAGTTAATTTTAACAAAGATTTAACTATGTATTACATATAACATAATTGTAAATAAATGGATCATAAGACTCAATTCAATTCTTTGTCCATTCATTTTTACATAGGTACATGATCATAAACAAACATGTGAAATCAAGAACTTATTAACAACCTAACTTGTAATATTTTTATCCGATTCATCAAAGATGAATCTATTACAGATTATACCCATGCCCAAGAATTTATCCCAAATGTAGCTGAATGATGCATATGAACTTGATCAAGTAAAATGGGGGTTAAGAAAACAACACAGGTGAAGAGAGACTTAGTGATGCATAATCAGGTGAGATACATACAATTAAACTGGTATGCACAATTATTGAGAGATTCCTAAGCTCATCTGCAATAGAAGACAAAAAATGTGTTTGGGTATAAATACAAACCAAACAAAATTAATATGTTTTAATTTAAAGAGCTTAACCTCTCATAGTGCAAGTTAAACAAATCCAAATTATCAAAATATATTTATTTATAAATAAATATAATATTGAAAGTAGGGGTTTCTAATAACACAACAAATATAGATTAATGTCAAAATTGACTGAATGAATAAATTGGCTATACTATCATTTATAATTAACCTCAATACTACATTAAAAACTATTATACTCGTTGGGTAAAAAGTTTTAATTTTAATACTATGGAATATTTATTTAATTGTTTCACAGGATGAAGAATTAGTCAAGTTGTTAAAAGATGCCAGACAATGTATAAATGTTTTGAATGAAAATCTTACACTTTTTGTAAAAGTTATATTGGTAAGAATTTTTGCAAAAATTATTTTGAATAAGAAATTTAATCTCAATTTAATGTGTATTTTAAATAGGTTTTAAAATGGATGAATAGAAGTGAAGAAGTTGTCAATGAATATCGGGCATTTCTGCTTGATGTTTGTACTGCACATAGCTATCATACAAAATTTGCGATGGATCAACTTGTATCATGTTTTTTACATTGTAAATATAAAACAAAACTTAACCTATGCATATGTATATGTTTAAATCATTTTTTTAGTGGACAATGCAGTTTATGGTCGTGTTAATGGTATGCCCAGTGAAGAAGAAGAAAGAGCGTATCAAAATGTACATGGGACATTAGAAGCTCTTTTGAAAGTTATTCCATTGTAAGGATTAAAGAAACTATCAAATACTATACACTTGATTTATAATCTTTATATTTATTTTGTAATGGTCTTTTGTTTTTTTTTTGTAGAGCAAAGGACATATTAATGAAGTTACTCCAAAAAAATTACCCTTACAAAAATAATAATTATGAACTACAAGTTCATTATATACACAATTTATTGTGTGTTACTAAATATGAACCATCTTTAAGGAAAAACATTTTTAGTCTTATTGTTAAAAAGTGAGTTAATATCAGTATTTGAATTATTTTATTACATTTTTATATGATCAATTCTGTAAATAGTATAAACTAATTTGACAGGTTAGTAGAAATTGATGTTCATATACCTAATGAAGAATTAGATAGATTAAAATCTAATGCAAATGTGGAAATTGAAGACATATTTCCTATGGATGTTGATGATGAAAATTGTATGAAAGTTGATCCTGATAAATTAAATGCAGAAAACTATTCTCGTACATTAGATATTTGCCTAAAAGTATTATATAATTATATAAAAACCACTTGTTTTGATACTGAAGGTAGTTTATTGTAAGTGTAATTAAAGTTTTTTCAAATAGAATGTTTAGTTAACTATCCTATGGTTTTTAAATTGTTTTGTACTTTGTATTATTGCATATTATGATCAATAATTTTTAATTTTTTTTTTCTAGATGGGGTAACACTAAATTGTTATACCATGACTTATTAGGTATTTTTGAAAATGAAATTCTTCCTACATATAACAGTAGCCATGTTCAATATATCATATATTATTTGCTTAGTTTTAAAATGACTCTAGCAGAAAACTTTTCTAATTGGTTATGGAAAAAATGCTGCGATGTATCATCTCCAATTACTTTAAGGCAAGCTGCAGCTGGTTATTTAGCTAGTTTTCTTTGTAGAGCTCCATTTGTATCAAACAGGTAATGGATGTTATAGTTTATAACTAGTAAACATAGATATATTCAACTAGATAGTCGTCTCCTTCTTTTTATTTTTCTTCTATTTGATATTGACCATACTGCTATCAGTAGATTCGTAGTAATATTAAATACTCTGCTAATTATCAGTATCTTATGAATAAATGTTAATTTAGCCTGCTTGATAAATGATGGCTGATTTCAATCTCGGCCACCCTCACAACAGATTACTATAAAGACTGCTATCTAGTTGTGTATGTCCAATAATAATAACAACAATTTACAAAAAGTAATATTAATTTATATTTTTTAGTGTTCTGAAAAATATCCTCTCTGAAATAGCTTTGTGGTGTAATAACTATATAAATAGAGTGGATAAATCAGTTAAAGTAGTTACTGAAGAACTGCTAAGAGGGCATGCAGTATTTTATTCTATTTGTCAAGCTTTATTTTATATTATTTCTTTTCGTCATCAAGACCTTATGGATAGCAAACGAAGTAAGTTATAATGTAATTGAATATATTATTTAGTAAATAATTTTTTGACCATATATATTTTTTTTTTTAGATTTAAAATTTATGGAAAACTTGAGTTTGTCTAAAATAGTCACATGTAAATTAAGTCCATTACGATTATGTTGTTCAACAGTAGTCAATCATTTTGCACATATTACAAAAATTTATCAGTTAACTTATTGTTATGCAGCAATGGATGGTCACATACGAATTACTAATCAAACAATCAAGGATGAATGGCTGTATTCTTTTTTCCCGTTTGATCCATATGTTTTGCCAAGGTTATTATAAACATTTATTTATCATTTATTCATCTATTTATTCATTTATTTGTTGATTTTAGCCACAAAATTAAAATACTATAGGCTTTCGAATTTGTGTGCTAACAATTGTAAAAAATAGTAATGTGAAGGGAATATATCAAATGGTTGTGTAACATAGTGGTAGGGGGGAGAAGTTAAAAACTAGAATTAGGTACATAATTTTTGTTATGTGTTTTCACATATATATAGAATGAACTAGATTAATAACTGATGAAATGAAGTTTAATACACCAATTAATTTGAGGCTAATGTGCCTTATCATCCACTTTTATATTGCTAGGACTCTGATTTTATGGCACTAAAAATAGTTGAAATGTGTGCTATATTATGACCTTAAAAAATCTCAAAATGAATACTATAATTTGCCATAAAAACATTAAAAAATGCAAGAAAGACAATTTTTTAAAAACATTTTTCTTCTGTTAACAATTTAAAAAATATATACAACAAAATATTCTAGACAAAAATATATGAGTATAAAATATCTAATTTTAATACTATTCGTAAACAGTTCAATAATGTTTCACTCTTTTTTGTATGGTTCAAACATTAATTTGTTTGCTCTATTTATTTTATCAATAAAAAAACTAGTAAATACATTTACATAATATTTATTAATTTATATTTAAGTAAAAGTTATAAAGTAGGTTAACCTTAACATTAATACATTTCCTTTGAATATACCACTAGAAAAATGTTTAATTTTATTTAATTCTAATTATTGTATTTTTAGGTCAAAAGATATTATAATGTCTAATTTATATCGACATTTTGATGATGATAATATAAATAAACTTACTGATATTGATGATGACGAAGACATGAAAGATTCATCGCTTGTTGATACTATGGATATGAGTCCCAATATGCTTTCTGTTAGTTCACCTATAAAAACTGACTGGCTTGGACAGTTGGTAAAACAACAACAATAAACTATAGTGATTATGTTATTATTATTTTCGTTTTTTAATAAATTACATTGCACTTGAGTAAATTTTTTATTGAGTTTCCTTTTTTTATATCCTCAACTAATTAAAAAATGTATTGTAAAATTAGATTTAATTTTTTTTAAAACGATGAAACTTCCACTTGATGTTATTTTTCATATTTTTACCATATTCAGTGGATTCTGGTCCCAATACAAATGTATATTGACAAGGTTAAAAAAAAACCATATAATATGAACACTCGATTCGCTTTATGTGGTCAATTTTTATTTTGTTATAGAATTAGAATATACACATGTATTTAAAAATGACTAATATAATCCAGTTTTGTCTTGTCTATGAGATTGTGTTAATCAAAAATTATTACCATTTAAATCTTAATAGGATTTTATTGACTAAATATATAAATTTGCATGTGACTTTATGCAAGAAGGTAACAAAAATAGTCCGTCTGATAAGTTTGAATTGTGTGCCCATTTTGTCCACCAGATCCACACTAAACAGTTTAGACAACAAGTAATTTTAAAGATGTGTACACTTTCCACATCCAAATAGTAATTTTTTATTTAGTACGTTAAATTTAGTTTTATTTATGCTGTAATTAAAATTTTATGGTTCACATGTGCAAAATAAAATGATATTAAAAATGTTTTAATTAATTTCGGTTTTTATGGGCAGCTGCTTAATGT
Source organism: Cinara cedri (assembly GCA_902439185.1). Taxonomy (NCBI): domain Eukaryota; kingdom Metazoa; phylum Arthropoda; class Insecta; order Hemiptera; family Aphididae; genus Cinara; species Cinara cedri. The sequence continues at coordinate 498,946 of CABPRJ010000515.1, read as the reverse complement.
AGGCAAACAGTTGCTCCCAACATGTCCACATTATGCAGAATTTACTGTTCTTTTAAACTTGAAATTGAGAGATTTTTAAGTTAGATTTTATTAAGTTATTTACAATCGGGGTTAGGAAAAAAAGCAATATATTTATTTTACATATAATATATCAGGTATATTATAATATAAAAAGCCATATTATTGGTCAGTACTACATATTATATTATAGTACCAAATAATAGATACCTACACCTATTTGATGATAGTATTTTAAACGTTTTCACAAAAATAATTATTGGGACAAGTTATCAAAATCTGCAGTTCATAATCAAATGTAACAAAAATGACTATTATTGTAGTGTAAGTAAAATAAAAATATAAAAATCAACTTAAACCTATGGCTATAGCATACACCGCCTGCCGGCGTGGTTACTGCTACACTCTGGATAATGACTGATAGCTTGGATTTTCAAATCGCACACTGATTGTGGATAACAAAAATTATCGATAATAATCATATTAAAAATTTTTTAAATGCTGTAGAGCATATATATGTATTAAATAAACACATCTTTTATGTGTACCTATATATTTTTTTACACTCCATGGTAAATATTATCTTTTATTTTCTTTTTAAATTTAAAGATTTTTTGAATTTAATATAAATATTTTATTATTATCCCTATGCATGATGTAATGTACTATTATTTCATATGACTTGTTATGTAATATATCTGTGATAATATAATATACCTTTAATAATATAATCTACCTATAATAATATTATGTGCCTATAAGGTATCTATAGAAAATTATATGTTTGCTAGTGAATTGGCCACTTATAAATTGTTCTCCAAATTCTGTGAACAATTGTTTGAAATGCAGGGTTTTAGACATTTCAAATCATTAATTTTTAAATTTATTATAGGAGTCAGTGGCCCCCACAGATTTTAAAGTTAGTATGGTTTAAATATTTTCTAACATACCATCCCACCACCTAATATCTTCAACTAATATAGTGAGCTATTTATTAAAAAAGTCTTATAAATCACATAAAAAACAAATTTCACTCACTAAGAAAAGGTTCTTTCAGGATTAGCACTAGCTAATAGCACTGTTTAATCCTTGTGCATTTTTTTTAATTTGTATTTTCCCTATTCGTTTTTTAAACTCAATAATAATAATAATACTTTATTTATAAACAAGCGATAACATGATTTTAATTATGCACATACAAACTGTAGTTTACTCACCTCCTATAAGCGAGCTTGGTGATGGTGGAAAGAGGTTCCTAAGTTGGTCGAAATAAATATATACAAAGTATAAACATTAACAATAAAAGAATTAGATGAATATCTTTTTACAAAATTAGAGACATAGTAACACAAATTATAAAACAAATAAGACAAAATTTGATCAGTGACAAATACTGCTAAATGCTAATTACAAGTGGTGAGACATCTAACACTTGTACATCGGAAAATATAATACATAGATAGCTTGGTGAATAATGGCTAAATTAAAATTAATATATAATGCTTAAATAAATTAAAGCTAGAGAAATTAGTAATATTTATTTCTACATTTCTGCAGAGAATTATTGCTCGATTCAAGCGATTTTTAGTACTACAATGCTTATTATAAGTTGGCGCTATTACATAGACATATTTTTTTGAGTCTAATGTTATAACTATGACAGCATGTTAGAAAATATTTTCTATACTGATAACCTGTTAATAGCTGTTGTACATTTGTTAAGTAACCTATCAAAACTTAGTACATTAAATTCCCTATATACAAAATCAGTATTTGTAAAACTAATCTCAGAATAAATCTAATAATCCTATTCATAATTATTCTAACTTCATCTAAATGAATATTGTAAGTCGCATTTGGCATTGTGCGCCGATTTTTACGTGTAACAACTTTTCTGAAAGCTCAAGTTGTTTAGATGGTACTTTAAACATGCCATTTTTAAATAAAAGCACTCAAGTGGGAAAAAAACGTAGGAAAACGTACAATTTCACGATTTCATTATTTTATAAAAACACGGACAACGTTTTTTATCAGAAAAAATGATTTAATCGAAAATTACAAGACACCTTTTTTGTTGCATTTTTGACTTTTAATTTCTTACGGTATCATCATTAAAACTTTTGAAATACTTTTGAGTTATAAGGTATTTTAATTGCTGGGAGTATTTTTGCTGTAATTCGGTTATAGATACACGTAGAGACTTGAAACTTGGTAATAATAATTATATTGGACTTACTTAGACGTAGTGAAATTTCCAAAATCATCGAACGACTTTTTATTTTTTTAATAAGTGTTTTGAAATCAAATTTAAACGAAAATCGCAAAACAAATTATGGCATTTCAAATTATGTGTATTACCGAACTGCACTCGGAATCGTCTTTAGTCAAGCAATGGTTTATCGTTGCTTACAGATATAAATGAAATAACCGTATGTATCCTACCTGCCCAACTTCTCACCTACAACAGTAGCTTCTCTCATTCCCTGATTAGTTCTTTTTTTTATTAAACCGCTCTTATTAAAGAGCTTAAACAATACATTTCAAAGGTACCTATATAAATACTTGTGTATCAATAAACAAGAAAAAAATAAACGTGGGTAGTTTCACTCCTAGTGGAGTGGCTCCGATCTTAGTTTAAGAATCTTATACTAAGTCATATACTCATATGGTCTTCGGCGTAAGAAACGCCTAATGTCTTGAGAGTTGTCGAGTTGTTGAATTGCTGCTGGATTGGTGTGTTGACCTAGCCTTTTTTCATGTTTGCAGGAAAACTTGGTAATCTCGTCTTGGATAGAGGTGATCATTATATCTGGGTGGATAATGTCGTTTTTGTCATACCGGTACGCTGCGACAATGGTACGGAGAGCGATTTTCTTGCAATGTTTAATAACCTCAATATTAGACCTGCTGGCACAACCCCACAGTTGAATTCCTAGGTCCATATCGGTCTAATTATCATTACATACCATGACGTTTGCTTGTGAGGTCTAGTTCGGAGTGTTTTCTGACCAGCCAATATAGTTGTCGCATTTTCTTCTTAATTTGGAGTTTTTTTCTGACGAACATGGTGTTTTGAGTTGAGTCGAGAGTCAAGGTGCATTCCTTAGTATTTTTTGAGTCGTTTTGTGGGACGATCTGCTGATCTAGCAATACTGGTTTGTAGACGGTTTTACGCTAGGTGTAATTACGTGCACCGATTTTTCGCTGTTGATTTTCCAACGTTTCGTCCAGTTGGAAACATTGTTGATTGGTCTATGAAGTCAATCAGAGCTGAAATGATTGTGTTAATAACCTGTTTACCAGCTACATTTATATTCAAAAATCTTAAAAAACATTGTAATATAAATACTTATCCTAATATCTATAAATTGATTCAAGTAGCTATGTCTAGTTAGATATAACAATTCCAATATTTTCAGCTACTTGCGAAAGAACATTTTCATCAAAGCGTCGAATTAAGAATTGGTTGCGAATAAGTATACTTCAACATAGATTTACGAATCTATCCCCTATGTCCATTGAAAGAGAAATCACTAATACAATATTGATAATAATGTCACACTTGAAAAATTTGCTTTAAAAAAAAATAAAAAAAATAAATGTGTTTTAAATAAGTAATATAGGTAGGTACTGTTGTGTTTTGATTAATACCAATTACTTTAGCTTATTAAGTAAAATGCTTATTGGCGATCCACTGACTGTTCCTCACTTCATTATAAACCACAAATTAATTTATAAAATTTGTTATGATGCTCACTACTTATGTTTTTACTTCAAATGACACCTATCTGGGAGGGGATCTGAAAAACCATATGTATTTCAAACGTACCTATAATTATTTATTGTGAATTAACGCCACGAGGGTAGATCGTACAGTAGTATAATAACAAATGCAATTTTTAGACGAGATTTTATTGAAATAATATCGGTGTCAGGGATGGAGGGGAGGTTCGGCCTTCTAAACTCCCCTACCTCGTAAATCTACTACTTTACTTAATACTAATACTGTTATAGTTTTAATCGTTATTAGTTTCTTCATTCACGTTAATTTGGCTTAAATTTTATTTAATTTGCAATTATTGGCATTTCTCGTACACAACTTATTATATGATTAAAATGTTTGTGTGTACAACTGTGTAAAATACATTTATATGATTTTAATAATAATTAATAGACTGCAAACAGCTAACAATACTGATAAATAAATTCAATCTGATTATTTTATAATACATATAGTGACATATTAAAGAACATAAATAATTTTTGTAACTAACTTGATTAGTGTGCCTACTAAATTCCGTATCCATTGCATAAAGTTTAATATTTGAGTACACATTTTATAAATGTTTGACGATGAACAATTCATTATGTTTTATTATAATTATCGTCGTGAATTTAATATCAACGATCCATTCACAAACCAGCGATAATTCATCTTGCAAAGGTCAGTTCTTAATTTTAATGGTCTTGTTCGTGGCTTTTTGTAAATCGTTAAAATTTACAATTTGTTATTTTCTTAACTTTTTCTTCGTTATAAGCATTATATATTTTCTTTAATAATATTTGTTTAATGTACCGATTTTCCTACGTTCTTTGGCTTTTCCCATGTTTTTTTCCTGGTTTTTCACATTTGATGAGAAAACTTTTGAGAAAAAATACTTCTGTCATAGTATTACGTAAATTGGTTTTTCTATGGTTTATACTCGAAAAGGTTCTTTCAGGAGTAGTTGTTGATACGGAATGTGTACATAAAATCTTGAGAAGAAAATGTATATTGGGGTATAAATCTACAAAAAAAGTGCATCCAGTGCAGTCTTTATACTTAAATTATTAGTAGACATTTTTTTCCCACATTTTCAACTCGGTTATAATGACACATGTTTGTCGATCACCGGTGAGTAAAATTCAACAAGCTTATTAAACTGACCAGTTTTTTCAAGAGTTAGTTTAGAAGTACTTGGATTATTAAAGAGGCATTGCAAATTCAAATTATCTATCAAACTGATATAATCTTTAACTATAATTATATATAATTTGTATCACAATGCACCTACAATTTACTTACTTCGTAATCGTTATACTATTATACATTTATAGAGAAAACGCGTGAGCAAAAATGTCCAGGACATTTGTCCAATCAATTTTTATTTTATAAATTATAAAACAAGTAAAAAAAAAAAAGGGTCTAGGGATCATTTAGCATCTAAATCACACCCCCAGTTAAGCTACTGCTCGGTCTATAAGACAATTCTCACGTTTTACTCCGACAGGTGATTATAGCTTATTATAAATTAAATATCGTTACATTTCTGTTCACTTTAGATTTTCAATTTTAATTTTGGGTGCCTACGCATTTAATTATATTGATTAATTGAGCAGTTTTTCAATCTGGTTAAATATTATTGTTTTTTTTTTTTTTTTTTTGTAGGCCTTGGATACGCGGCATGTTCATATTTCGGTAGTATTAGCAAAATATGTGTGGGCCAGTCGGACGTACCAATCGAAAACTTACCAAAACAGTGTACTTCGTACATTTTTGATGGTTTAACCGTGGATATATTGTACCATGTTTATAACACTTATACACCAATCAATGAACGTAAGTACATGAGTACATAATTTAATATGTAAAAGAAGGGAAATAATATAATCAAAAACTATTATTGTGCTTTATTATTCATAGCATATTTGGATATGCTTTTGAAAACCGGTACGCCCGTATTCGTATATTACGGCCATATCACTGAACAAGAATGGTCTCAAGTCCTTGCTTGCGATGCAGGTTGTTCGGGAGGAGTAAACGCTAAAGACGAAATGGAAGGCATACAGGCTTACTTAAATGAACACCAAGGTATAACCGGACTTATTCTTACGGGTTTAGAATATAACGTAAGCATTATTTTCATTATTATTATTATTATTATTATACGAAGTGCTTCAATTGGAAAAAAAAATTAGAAAGGGATGCAAAAGCGTAAAAAAATGAATTTATTGAATGTATTTGAAGAATTAAATGTCATTGAATGTTATGTTCATAATGTTTATTATGAAAAATTTGGAATGTACTAAAACACTGTTTTTTTTTTTAAAAAATAGGAGACACTTAGTCTTCCTTTCTCGCCAATTTAAGCAATGATGATCAGATACAAAATGAAATGTAATTGACCAATATTATAATAATCATTTTTACCTTGTAAAACGCGATTCTAGTTGTATTTAATTTTGAAAATACTTTGTTGATACTGATAGAGTATCGTTATATTTGTAGATTGAGTCAAACAAGTTTCAAAATTATACTGATAATTTAAAAATATATCTTGAAGTACTAAGGCAAACCTTTCCGGATTTAGAAATTGGTATAAACATAGACGGGAATTATATTATAGATACCTATAACAATGTATATGCAGAATGTGAGTAATTTTTTAAGTATAGGTATTTACTATTTATGTATTTTAATTTATAATATTTTGAAAAATTTGTTCATATAGTCGAAGTTAAGTGATGAGCTGATACTTTTTTAGCAATGAAATGTTTTTGTATTTTAGATTCTGAGTGGATCGAAGAAGCTTATGGTTTTACAATAATGTTTTTTTTTCTGTGCACAACTTTTTTACCAGAAATCTTTTTTTCGTTAGCAATGGTTTATCGTTGCTTACAGGCATACATTAAATTACCTATACCAGAGGCTGCACCCGTCTTCATTATCTTAGGACAACTTTTCAAAAATGATTAAGACAATGAGAACAAAAGAAAAGCGTGATTTTTTTTTTTTCGAAAACATTTTTCGTTAATCACTATCATAATTGTTTTTTCCGTCTTTCCGTCTTTCCGTCCCGTGCTATGTATTATATGGCAACAAAGACATTCCGCATTTCTACTGTGGTTGAGTTTGGGGAAAACGGACCATGTGTTCTTATTGTACACCTTGTAAAAAAGAGTATATATTATGGATTTGATGAATGAATTTTTGATATTTCAATTTCTCATTAAGTTATTGATGGTTAAAAAAGAGAAAATTTTAACATTCATAATTTGATAAATGTGAAAATACAAAAAAAAAAAAAAATTATTTATTTATTTACATAAATATAATATACACAAAAAGCAACAATGGACAATGGGTTATATTTACCAGCATACAGAATATGTCATTCATGCTTTGTGGTTTTATTTAACTAAATCCTTCACAAAAAGATTATTTTGTTTCTATGTTTTAAAAGGGTTGAACTTCAAAGACATTGATATTCTTCTGGACTTCTATGTAGTTTCTTTCATAGATTTTAATCAGTGCTCATCTAATTTCTACGTTGGCGGTACTGTTCCGTGGAATGGCAATGCAGATTACACAATAGTATTGAAATATTATTTTTAATTAAAAATAAAATCAATTACGTGTTTAACTAATGTTTTTCGCTTTTTTACAGGAAAAAGCAATTATATCGCTAGAAAAGTTGAACATTATAAAAGAAAAAACACATTTCAAATTTACATTAAACCCGACATTGTGTGATGTTAATGGCCAGTCTTACTGTAATGTAACATTTCAAAAGGTATTAAGGAACATTAAAACTCAAAATACGAATTATATATCTGTTTTATGCGATTCCTTTACAAAGTTTATTAATAATAATTTAGGAAACTATATGTTTATTTAGGTAGGATGCATATAACGCTACATACAAATAGGCAGATCACAATACTTTTTGTTAGAAAGAGGACGATTTTTTACAGTGTGGATTGGACTTCGATTTTTGATCACATTGCTAAAAACAAAAATATTAAAAATTTAAAAATTTGTAAAAATTTGCAAAATTCACTCTTACTGTACGATTTACAAATATAATTTTTAAAATTGAAGTTCAATGTGCCTTATAAGAAGTCTTCCTCTTTCTAACAAAAAAACAATTATCGAAATCTGATCATTCTAGGTACAAGGCGTGAGAGTTTTTCCTTTAACGCATGTATTTTAAGCAAAAAACAGGTCACACGCTGGCACTTTAATTATAAAATACACAGAAAGCATAGTATAAAAATTTAAGTTTCTATTGATTCGATATTTTTAATTCTTGTTTGTTTGATTAAGTTAAAATATCTATTTAAATATTTTATAGAATTTATGAATTTTAAACTGTAATATTTCGTTTATATATATAGAGTTATATTTTTCTAATTGTTCACTCGTTTTTTATTTTCGTAGTTATGACTATTAAATAAGGAAATTGTTAGTAGTACACTCAAATAGCTAAAATTTCTTTATAAATTATAATTTATAGGTTTGAGAAATTACAGCATTTTCCAAAAAGATATTTTTTATTAATGAATTTATAGTAAAATTCTTGAACATCGAATATAAGGTTACGTTTTTTATATTTTCCGTACATTTAAATTTTATTTCGGTAAACTGTGTTGATTGACAAAAATTTTCAAGTTAAATAATGTGATAGGTAGGTGAAGGAGGAATAACTTTAATGAGCACATATTTTTAGTATTATTTTTAACGTATTCATTTTTCTACTCATAAGAGAATATGATTGATTATGATCAATTAATGGAAAAAGCGATTAATCGCGATTAGTTTTTTCATCCTTACGCCACTATACGTAATTAAAAGTTGCAATGCTAAAGAAAAAACAGCGGGAATAAAAAATCAGCAGATGATAAAATATATTCATAAGTGATAGGTTGTTATATTGACGTGCGTTGTGCCAATCGCCAATGACAGTATTCTGTATATATTATTTAATATTTCTGATTTCCTTTGTAGTGTACTAATAATGAGAGTTAAAATATGTATGGTTTTTAAAAACACGAAAACATATTTTATACAAAATATAGAAAAATAATTTCCTATTAATCGATTTTCTAATTAATCCTGTAAATAATTGAGTTATTTGATTAATCAAAATAATCGGTAAACAGCTATATACTCGTGTACATTACAATATCTATACAAGTTCACCAATTGTTTTAACTAGTATAAGTTAAGTTATTATAAACGAAAAAAAAAACCAAATCTATTAGTTAACGCTGTTATCAACAAAAGGAACCTATAATTTAACATTTAAATGTTTAACTAGTTACTGTCCATCTTTGCATATAATTGGGTCAAATTAAGACACTGATTTTTTCAAGTATACATTCAAACAAATATTTGATAATACAATATTTGTATGGGAAAGATCAATAATCAGATATTAATATTTGTTGAACAATTATATTTATATAGGTATTAGTTATACTATAATAGTTATACATATAATAATACGTACACAGACAGAATTATAAATGTAAATTGATACAAATAAATTATGTTCCAAAGTGTTAGTATTGTATATTATAATGTATGTCAATCTGTAATGAGCGGATACATATAAATTAATCTCTATATATAAAACCCTATTTCAATTTTTTTTTCTGTGTATATAGTTGTGCACAAATTCAAGTGAAACAAGCGATTGGTGTGTAGACACCGAAGAGACGTTCCGTGAAAAAGTAATGTTTTATTAACGGAAAAAATTCACATAATTCATTTGAACCGTTAACATTTTGAGTTGTTTTTTTTCTCTAGGGACGAATAAGTAAACAATATGCAGCAGGATTTGTCGTAGACAATATCGACTTGAATGACCCACACGGTTGTTGTCAATGCGACAATCCGTTCCCTTCGTTTTATTACATTTTAGACGGTTGGAATGAAAATCTTACGCAAAATGATTGTCCTTTAATGCATAACAAATAGCATAATTCATACAATTGGCGACCATTTTTTTTCTTCAAAATTTAATTTTACCTTTATTTTTATATTTATATCAACGTGCATAGTATTAATTATCCTTACATTTATTGATTAATTTAATATACGCACCTAATGGTAAAAACATTAAGTACGATATAGAATGTAGTACAATTTTAAACATTAATTATTCGTTTTGACATGTACATTTGTAATTTTAAGTAGATCGTTAATTATTAGGATTTCAAGTTTAATCGTATCCATCTAGCCATTTAGGTATTCTTGTACTAGGCATATTATTTTTGTTATTAAATTAGTTTTTGGAAATATCCACGTCCCATATAATTTTAATCTAAAAACAGTATAATAAATCATTAAACTGAACTTTACGTAGAATCACGGTTTTTGTATATACAATACAACATTGTACTATTTATTATAAAAATAAAATATAAAATCTAAATCAAATACAGTTTAACTGTATATTTTCCATTGAGGTGAGCTAACTGAAACGTTTGTCAATAGATAATATATAATCATATAACTATCTTATTTGTTTACTTATTTAAAATTAACTAGCTGTCCCATCCGTCGTTGCCCGTGCCAATTTGTTATTATTTATTTTACCCATATTACTTTTTGGTATTGACCATGTTGGTATTGAATGAAAACAAAAAGGTGGAAAGTGAGTGGTTCACTTTCGGCGGACTAAAAGTGTTCTGTTATGACATTTTTTCATGATTATCATGCCAAAAATATCTAAACACCAAATTTTTTTTTTTTTGGGGTGGGAGAGGGAGATTTCAAAGGAAATGAGGCCTTACCTAACCCATCGGGAGTAGGGACGCTCGGCAATGGGAGAGCGCGTGTACTGTATTATAGTCGTCACTTTCAGATGGCACGACGTTTCTTTTATACCTTATGTATGTATTTACCGACAATTTATATTAATACAAAATTAAAAACTCGATTGTCATAATTAGAGACCGGATTTATGTATTCTTAAAATCCACAAAAAAACACTCAAAAACGTCAAAAAGCCTTGAAAAAATCACTTAAAAATGTATAAAAACGCAAAACTAATCTTAGACACCACAAATACGTTGAGAGTCACTGGTCAAAAATTGATAGTAAACCATTTTGTACGGTTACAATTCATAGTAACCAGTGAGGTTGAAGATATTCGTTTAACTTTTATTTTATAGATGACTTACCTCCTCCTATTGTTGCGAAATAATAATATTTTATCAACTGCTTGTTATCATAATGCAATTTGTAACGAAACAAATAAATCAAAATTCAAAATAATCAAAATGGAACAAATTAACATTTTGCAAATAAATGTTTTACTTAATGAATATTTTTTAAAAAAGAATACTGCTATTGTAAATGTTTTACCAATATTTGTATTAGAAAATAATACAAATGGTAAATTTGTTAATGTTAAACAATTAAAGTAATTAATCTATATTTCTGATACAATCCTAATGTAGATATATTTTACAAATTCATATATGTAGCTAATGTATTAATAATATATGGGCAGTAGGGGTAACTGCTCTATTTAAATCTTATTGAAAAAAAATTGTGAAATAATATAATATTATAATAATAAATCTACACTTTTCTTTCTAGAGATTTTAAGTGAGACTGTTTTTCATTTGGATAATAATTGTGTATCTCAAGGAGTTGAAAATGATGAAGAAATTATGTGTTTGAATAATGAATATTGTCAAAAAAGATCAAAATTACATCATTTTCACCCGATTCAATATCATATTCTAAATTTAAGAAAGTAAATTTTTATTTAAACATGTTGGTATAGATAATTATTTATTTAATTATATAGGCATCTATAGTATTTACCTTCAATTAAATTATCGAAGATACTCATTTTGTAATTTTGTATTTTACGATATTAGTATATTACGATAATAATAATGATATGTATGATATAACATGCCTTAGACGCCACACCGACGGTTTAACGAGGAGAAATAGTAATTCTGGAGGGGATGATGAAAAGTCACCGATCGCCACCGTCTATCCGAGATTTGTCACCAGTGTGACCGGTGAAATCAAACAAATTTCATCATTTTGTAACCAGTTCCAATTTTGAGGGGTCACCGGTTACTCTCAATAAATTTCTGTTATAATTTTTACTAAATATATTATTGAAAAAAAATAGCGAATTTCAATAGCCATAAACCTTCTCCGGACAATCCGGAACATTTTACGAAAAACTGCGTTAAAATAGGTCTAGCCGTTTTCACGTGATGCGATGACCAAGGGAAATAGTGATTCATTTTCATATATATAGATTAATATTTCTGTAAGCAACGATAAACCATTGCTTACTAAAAACGATTCTGAGCAGAGTTCAGTTGATAGTGATGCTTTGTCAACAATATATGTGTCATGTTATAATAAAAAAAATTTAATAGGCGTTATATATTTTCTTTAATAATATTTGTTTAATGTTGTACCGATTTTCCCATTTTTTCTACGTTTTCCCTTGTTTTCTCATGTTTTTTCTCGGTTATTCACATTTGTTGAGAAAACTCTAATAAAAAAAACTACCTCCCTAAAGTACTTTCCTAGTTCAGGTTTTCTTTCAGAAAAAGAGTACCAATATAAATTGGAGTAAATTGCTGGTAGAAAAGTTGGCCACAGAAATAAAAAAATATTTATTATATTTAATATACTTTGTACATTTTCTCATTTTTTCCCTTTCATTAGGAAAATTTCCAGGAAAATAAAAAAATGATCTCCATAAAGTACCACCACAAGAAAAATTTCTTTTCAGAAAAGGGTTTAGATCGTATATATCAGAGTAAGCTTTCTAGTGGAAAAAGTGTTCACATAAAAAAGAAAAAAAAGAAATAAACATCTTTGTAAAACCAATACATTATTTGCTACACTCAGAATCTAAAACTCGACGATATGACGATATTTATTTTTATAACAATTGCATTTATATTTACATATTTGTTGACTTCTTTTTTTATTATTTATACCATTTCATTTTTGTGAGATTGACTACAGTAAATAACAATATGTGTGAATTAATCAAGAGTTGTTCAATTAATAAATCCTGTGTTTTATGTAAGTTATTGTCAAATTAACTAATTTTTTTTAACACACAATTTCGAAGAAATTATAAACTTTAAACTATAGTATTAAGGCAATTATTATTATAGTATTACAATTTCCCAGTCTACTTAATCTACGTATCTATTTTATTTTTTAAGATAATTAATTTTGTTTTTTACTTTTCGTGTATACCTCTCAAATATCGTGTAACACATACATGTAAACAAATATATTAAATATATACTATAGAATTAAATGACATTAATCATGACGGCAACGTTTTATGCGAACCGATTACATATGGGCAGGTATACATCGGAAGGTAGTTCCTTATCCTTTCGGGCACATTTGTTTACATCTCTCTGGGCACGAATGGGCTACTTTAGGGCGAAAATGGGCTGTGCGTAAAAACCTAACCTCTATACATTTTACAAGACGATTTCTTAATCCCAGTCTTATCGCGTAAACATTGGTCGCTTTACTCTATTTCCCTATACATTAATTTTCCTTGTATCTTACTCGTTATACTACATCCAAAATGCTCACCTGCCGACTGTATCCGCTCCCATAGGAGTATCCGGGGATCTCTAGCGGTGTACATAAATTCAACCAAAATGTTTGAATTTCGTTCCGGTCTTATAAAAAAATTAAATCCCGAGTTTGAGTTCATTCGGTCTATTGGAGAGAGCCGTTAAAAGTTCTGGGAAACTTTAGTCGATATACAAGTGTTTCACGATGATCTGCCACTTAAAATAACTTTTGTTCCATTCAATATATTTTTAAATAATTAGTATGCGTTTGTACTACAGTTAATATCTTAAAAAAGTGTAGGTAAGGGAACATTAACATACAAATTTAAAATTATACTATATTTTTTTTTAAAAAAGTTCAAAATAGCAATTTCGTAAATTAGATTTTTGTAAAATCTGATGTTTTTCTTTGTGTATCTGGAAGGAACTTTTTTTCTGGCACCTTTTCTGAAAAGAAATTTTTTCTAGTTGGTGCACTAAAAAAGTTATTTTTTGATTTTTCGATTATTTTAGATAATAATTGGGAAAATCGAAAAAATGATATGGCGTACGGTTTCATAGTTTTAAATTATTACCTACGATGTTTTTACCAGAAATATTATTCCAATAAAAAAACGATAAAAGCTTTTTTTTCAAAATATGTAAAACCGAACTTCGCTCAGAATAATTTTTAGTTAATAATGGCTTATCGTTGCTTACAGATATATATTTAATTAATTTTTTATATACTTTATGGAACGTTTGTGTGTGCAACTGTGTAAAATAAATTGTACACCGATTATTAATAATAATTAATAGTACTGATAAATAAATAAAACCTAAATATTTCATAATACGTATAGTGACATAATAAAAAGTATACATTTTTTTTTGTATGTATTTATAGCATTAAATTATGCATACTATTACATACCAATTATGTATTTTGTTCAGGTCATACTTACACGAAACATTAACTTGATTAGTGTGCCTACTATATTCCGTATATATTGTATAAAGTTTAATATTTGAGTATACATTTCATAAACGTTTGGCGATGAACGTTTCGTTTTGTTTTATTATATTCATCGTCGTGGATCTAATATCAAAGATCCAATCGCAAGCCGGTAATAATTCAACTTGCAAAGGTCAGTTCTTAATTTTAAGTGTCTTGCTCGTGGTTCTTTGTTTCGAATCGTTAACATTTACATTTAACGATAGTATTAACAAGTTTAATCAAGTTCAGTCGGTTAGAATTAACCCTTACAATTTTAAATCTCTAACTGAAAATCGAATTGAGTTTGATGTTACCTTTATTTATAAATTATTAAATAATGATATTGATGTCCTAAATTTACTTTCTAAATTATCTTTGGCAGTTCCTTCTTTTTATTCAAGATATCCAGGGTTACGCAGCCCCTCTTGGTCGTGCTTGTCGTTCTCTTAATAATTTGTCTAATATTGATATTTTTTTTGATTCATTGTCATCTATAATTCGAAAATTATATTAGCTATTACTCATTCTCAACTTAGAGTTATTAGCTTTGTTCCTTCTTCCCGTTTACCTGTATTCTTAATGCAATATCCATTATTATAATCTGTACTGTACTATGCACTTGAGGTGTTGATACATACATAAATGTGTTTAGGTATGGTATTTTATTTCCTAACCTATTGAAGGTTTTGCAAATGTTAATATTATTCTAGTTTATAATCTATTATAATATTTAATCTAAGTAGTTCGAGCACATCAAATGACAAGGATTTCATTTTCCATGCGTTAATGTCATACGGTATTACCACTAATTTGTTTAATGAGATGTACAAATAAATTTGGTATTGCAAATACTGGGGAAACATTTCCCTGACACTCGCATAGAAAAATCGCGTTTTCTCGTCTTAAGAAGTTTGTATACATTTTTTTTCTGTACAAAATTATAAAAAAAAACTATGTAGGTAATACTGTCAAGGTTTAAAACTTAATACCAATTGGTATTGAAATTAGAAATTGGCAGTCCTGACGAAAAGGACTTCGTATCGGCTGATTCTCGAAAGATAAAAAAAAGACTAAAAAAATATTGGTCTCCGGATATCAAATTTTTAAAATGTCATTATTATAATAGATTGAATTTGAAAAATGTTTCAATACATTGAATTTCACTTTGTTTGTTTTTTTTTTTATAGTAATTGGCTAGCACAATTTTTCAATGAACAAATACTTGCTTAATCGTATAAGTATACTTATTTACAAAAATCTGTGTGTGATGTACATCATACACAGATTTTTTTTTTAAAAATTTGGTCTATTAGACAATACTCATGACAAAATACGTACAATATGGCATACGTCGTTCACCTATTATCAATTGTTTTTATCAATTGGCAAAAAACTAATTTTGTCGGAATGTCCATTTGTCATTGGTAACCTGCATCATACTTTTTACATTTGCCCAATACTTATACCTTTTCTTTCTTTAACTTATACTAGCATAATACACACCTATATTGTCATAGTAGTCTTTTAGATCTTATACTATCTAACTTAAAATGTTCAATCTGTTCAAAATAGATTTTTGAAGATTTTGAACTAAATAATTTAATCGAGTGTCAGCTGACGAACTTTTATGGTTTACATTTTTGTATAGTCAATTAAAAACTATTAAAAATTATTTAAAAAAAGCGGAATGTCAAAAATCATCTGCAAATGATATAATTATTATATAAAACCTTATCGAAAAAATTGAAAATAAGAAACAAAAAAAATTTCCAACCATAGGAATTCAAAATGTATTAGCGCAGCTTAAAAATGATGGTATCATAAAAACAAATTGTATTGATGACAAATGTAACACATTTTATGAGCTTTTTTTTGATTGTTTGAAAAATCGGACTTGATCAAATACACGTAAATTAGATATAAAATCGATGTTATAGGCAACATTGACATTGAAATCGGTTGTTAAATATTTATATTAATATCAAAAGAATATAGTTATATATTATAATAAATAACTATATATTATGACATTAATCAGTGTTGTAGGCACCTCTACAGGGTGATTTTATTATCATGAACCAGCAATTATCTCGGAGTTTTTTTTAAGTTAATTTGATTTCCGTTTTTTCTAACCATTATGGAATTGTTTAAGCTTTATTTAAATAATAATTTGGTAACCTTATCTAAAAGAAAATGCTCACGTATTACATCGACAAGTAATTATAATTTATTATAATTCGATTTTCGTTACTTTCCGTTCTTTTTGTTTAAAATTATAGTTTTAAATTGACTATAAACTATAATACGAGAATTCATCAAAATTTATTTTTAACATTGGGTACCTACGCGTTTAATGATAATGATCAATTTTAGGAATGACTATCAACATTATTTTCATTATAAAATTATTAATATTATTTTTGCTATACTTATTTGGCTTTGATATTAAGGCTGTTAACGTTGTGAAAACTTGCAATTATTTATTCATGTTAGTTAAATTTTTTTTTTAGGGCTTGGATCCGCTGCATGTACTTGTTTCGGTAGTATTAGCAGAGTGTGTGTAGGCCAATTCGACGTACCAATCAACCAACTACCAAACCAGTGTACTGCGTACATTTTTAATGGTTTAACCGTGGATATAACGTATCACGTTTCTGACACATTTTCACAAACCGATCAAGGTAAGTAGATAATTTTATACATAAAAGTATGATAATAATATCATCAAATTATATTTTTGTGCTTTGTTGTTTAAAGCATATTTGGATATGCTTTTGAAAACCGGTACGCCCGTATTCGTATATTACGGCCATATCAGTGAACAAGAATGGTCTCAAGTCCTTGCTTGCGATGCAGGTTGTTCGGGAGTCAACGCTAAAGACGAAATGGTAGGTCTAAAGGCTTACTTAAATGAACATAAAGGAATAACTGGACTTATTCTTACGGGTTTCGAATATGGCGTAAGCATTGAACTTCATTAATATTATTATTATCATACGATGTGCTTGAATTGGAAAAAAATAAAAGGGGATGCAAAGGCGTTAAAAAAAAATAAATGTGATTAAGTACCCTAAGAAATAAGTGCCATTCAATATTATTCAATGTTTATTATGAAAAATTAAGAGTAGGTACCCTAAAATCATTTTTTTATTAAATAAGAGGTACTTTGTCCTCCCTTCTCACCAATTCAAGCAATGATCACATAAAAATTGAAATGTAAAAAATACAACCCTAACTAATCATAATAAGTAAAACCTGTAAAACCCGATTCTAGTTTTATTTAATTTTGAAAATTCTGAATTGACACTGATAGAGTATCGTTATGTTTGTAGGCTACGTCAGAAGAGTTTTGTCATTATACTGATAATTTAAAAATATATCTCGAAGTATTAAACAAAACCTTTCCGGGTTTAGAAATCGGTATAAACATACCAGCGAATTTTATTATAGATAACTATAAAAATGCAAATGTAGAATGTAAGTAATTTTATTAAGTATATGTATTTAATATTTATGTATTTTAATTTATAGTATTTAAAAAAATATGTTCATATAGCTGAAATTAAGCAATGCATTAAAGCTGATACTTTTTAAGCAATGATATTTTTGAAAATTATAAGGAAATGAGTAAAAAAAGTAAACACGAATTGTGTAAAAGTTGATTCTAAATTTGTCTTAATTAGACTAACAAGGTCCATTAACGACTTTCTGGTTGAGTTTAGGAATAAGGGACCTATTAAAAATTTTACTTTTTTAATTTTTCAATTTCCTAATGAGTTATTGGTTAAAATCAAGAGAAAATTTAAACATTTATATCTTGTTAAAAAAATGAAATATAAAAACATGAAATAATAAATAATGTATAATATATGTATACACAAAAGCAACAATGGACAAGATGGTTAAATTTCCTACCATACAGAGTATATCACTCATGCCTTGTGACTTAATATAATTAAATCCTTCACACAAAGATTATTTTGTTTTTATGTTTTAAAAGGGTTGAACTTCAAAGATATTGATGCTTTTGTGGAATTCTATGTAGTTTCTTTCATCGATTTTAATCAGTGTTCATCTGCTTTCTACGTTGGCGGTACTGTTCCATGGAATGGCGATTCAGATTACACAATAGTATTGAAATATTGTTTGTAATTCAAAGTAAAATCAATTACACATAAAACTTAAATTTTTTTTTTACAGGAAAAAGCACTTTCAGCGCTACAAAAATCGAACATTTCAAAGAATAAAATACACTTAAAATTCCCATTAAATCCAACAACAAATGATCCTGACGCATCTTCTTGTTATATAACATTTCAAAAGGTACGAACATTAAATTTCAAAATAGGTACCCAATAATCTCGAATTGTATGTCTGTTATATGTGATTTTTTTTGTAGAGTTACTAATAATTTAGAAAATTATGTGTTTATTTAGGTAGGATTCATATACCGCTATACACAAATGGTCACAATACAATTTGATTTAATTATAACATTTACAAACAGCATGAAAATATTAAGTTTCTATGTTTAATAATTCATTAAAAATTAATTATTAATTATTATAATGTTACAAAAAAATCATAAAAAGACGGACATACTTCGCTCGAGCCGAGTGCAGTCACTGTTGTTGGTGAAAAGTTGGGAAGATAGGGTAAAGAGGGAAAATTAAATTGTATATGTAATCAAAGATAAACCATTGCTTACTAAAAGCGATACTGAGAGGAGTGATGCATTTTCAACAATATGTATGCCATATTATTGTAAAATAATTAAATAGGCTTTATACATTTTCTTTAATAATATTTGTTTAATGTTGTACCGATTTTCTCAGTTTTCTTACGTTTTTCCCGGTTTTCCTATGTTTTATCCCGGTTTTTTACATTTGATTAGAAAACTCCTGAAAAAATCGAAAAATGAAATTTCCTTTCAGAAAAGGGTCTACATCGTATACTTCGGAGTAGGTTTCCTGGTAGAAAAAGTGTTCACATAAAAAAAATAAAAATAAAATAAACATCTTTGTAAAACCATTACATTCTTCGCTACACTCAGAATCTAATATAATAATAATAATAATAATAATGATAATGAGCATTTTAAAAATCATAATCATAATCAGCATTTTAATAAGAAGCATAATAGGTTACAATAATAATTATAAGCAATAATAATAATAATCATCAACAAATACCCTTATTAAACTTATGATTATGATTATTAGTGGTTATTTTATTAAAATACTGATTCTGATATTTGTTGATGATTATTATTATTAATGATTAATATTTTAAAAGTTTTGATGATTATTATTATTTTAATACTCATTATTATTATTTGAGTGATTATTATATTTAGTATTATCTATTATGGTTCTTATTAAAATGCAGATTATTGTTATTATGATTTTTTGAGTGCTCATTATTATTGTTACTATTATCATCATTATTCTAGATTCCGAGTGAAGCGAAGAAGCTTATGGATTTTACAAAGATGTTTATGTTTTATTTTCAGATTTGTTAAGGAAACTCCTGGGGAAATCAAAAAATGACCTCTTTAAAGTACCTCCGCAGACAGATTTCAATTTAGAAACATTGCTATAATTTTAATTTGAAGCAAAATTGTTTGTAGGAAAGTTGTTCACAGGAAAAAAAAAGGCCGAACGATTTTTCAACTAATATCTACATTTCGTACATTTTCCCGTTTTTCCTCCGTTTGCAATTAAAAACATTAATTTCAAATATATCTTTTGTAACTACCCACTGCCCATGGATTTTCAATAAATCGAAATGTATTACGAAAGTGTTTGATATCATTAAAACAACTGTTCATTTCGTTTTTTAAAGTACCTAATAATTTAAGGAATTATGGTTTTAGAGTTTCTGTATAAGTTTCGTTTGAAAAACATTATTTTCTCTCGTGATTGAAATAGAATTTGGGAAATCTTGAAAAACCATTGTCTGATACTTCTTCAATGTACATTTTGAGTTTTTTTTCGAAGGCAAAATTCTTATTGGTTATGTGCGTGATAAGTTTATTTTCTCCTTGCAGGTTAGTTTGAAGTGTATTCAAACTTTAAATTACATCAGCAAGTAATGCAAGTTTGTACTAAAATTGTAATGTTTTTATTTCTGGAAACTCAACTTTTTGTTTCGTAAAGTTTTAAAACTTTACTTTTATTAGCCATCGTACATCATTATAAATTATTACATATCTCTTTATTGAGAATTAAATAAATTCTAAATAAGTTCTGAAAGAAACTCTTTAAACTTTCGATGATTTAAATCTCTAGCTCTGATAAAGTTAACGATTTTAATAGGTTTTTTTTTTGCCAATACTAAAATCATTTAGAAATTAATATGATACATTTTCCTAGTGTGATATGTAATGAAAATCCATTAATTTAAATTTTAGTTTTTCAATTTTATTCTTAATGAAAGTAACAAGACTAGAATTATTTCCAATCATTGAAGTACACCCGTTTGTACATATTGAAATTAACCTTTGCCAATCTATTTTATATTTTTCAAAAACCATAGAAATTGTTTCAAAATAATCTATAAACCATTCCACGAGTTTGGGTTTTCATTGGTATGACTTTCAAACAAATTTTCTTTAATAATATTATCTTTTGAATAAAATCTAACAAACATAACCAACTGAGAAATAAAAGTTATATCTACTAACGAATCTAATGTTAAACAAAAAAAAAATTGGCATTCTACTAATTCATCGTTGAATGAATCGAATACTTGATTTCCAAGATGTTCAACGCTACGAACACATGTAGTGTTCGATAGCTGCAGATTGGAAAATTAGTCACGTAATTCTTAAAATTGGAAAAATTACAAAATATAGTGTTTACAACTGTTTCAATACAATCTTATATAAGTTCAGCATCCGAAAATGATTTCATGCGTTGGGTTAACAAATGTGTCATTTGGTAAGATGTTTTTGTTGAAAGTTCACTTTTAATTAGTAAACCGTAATGTAGATTGTTTTTCGAAAAAATTGATTTTTTTAATTTACTTTTGTTTAGAAAGGAGATGGTAAATTTTAGAAAATTCAAAATGTAGAGTTTTTGGGATATTTTTAGTTTTACGACAAATTAAACACAAAGCATCGTGTTTCTTATCAGAAATACAGATATATTCCACTTCCCGATTGTCTGAAATATTCTGTGTTTTTCATCTATTTTACGTTTTTCCACCATAGACGATTATAAATTAACAGCTTAATTAAAAACAGAATTAAATACTTTAAAAAAATGTGAACAATTACAAATGAACAATGAAGACGAACTATTTTTACAAGACTACGTGGTAACACTACGCCGCGAGATGTAAATAAAAAATCAACGTGGGTTGAATAATAATTTTTAAATACTTATCGCATCTACATGTCTGTCAAATCGATGATTCAATAAAAGTAGAAATGATAAAATAAACAAGAATAATAAGATTAGAGTTATCATTAAGAGGACGTTATATTCGCATTTACTGTCTCAGTCCAACTACCGGGTAACATGCAAAAACAATGCTTACGCAGAATAAATAAAACTAACTTAATTTAGGTTTTAGAGTAAAAGTACCTATTATACAATTTATAGAGAATAATATTTTGGAGAAAATATCATGGGACTTTTGTATTATTCAAAATATACAGTTCGATATAAAAGATACAAAAACCTTTGATTTTTTTTTTTTTTATATTGAGCTGTAGCTTTTTCAGTAGTTTATAATTTAAAAAACACCTGTGACATTCCAAAATATTGTTCTCTAAAAATTGTATAATAGGTACTTTTTCTCTAAAATCAAAATTAAGGTAGTTTTACTTACTCTGTGTAAGCATCGTTTTGAATTTTACCAGGTAGTTGGACTGAGACAGTAGATGCAGGTATAACGTCTTCTTAATCGAAATAAACTGCATCCCTATCTATATAATTTATATACACGTAAATACCCAAAACTGGACAAGATCACCAATTATTTTGATTGGTTTAAGTTGAATTATCGTAAAACAAAAAGAAAACTCCAAGCAAGATTAAAGCTAAGTTATTAACAGAGAGAACTTACTTACTTTTAATTTTTAACTTATAGCACTGTCCATCTTTGTATAGAATTAGGTTAACTATTTGACACTGATGTTTTTAGGTATATTTTCAAACAAATATTCGACATTACAATATTTTTAACGGGAAAACAGAGATTAATATTTGTTGAACAACGGTATTTATAGGTATTAGTTATACTCTAATAATTATAATAAAATAATGCGTATACAGACAGAATTAGCTAGTTATATAAATTGATACAAACGAATTATATTCCAAAGTGCCCTTGTTGAAAACAA
Organism: Cinara cedri; assembly: GCA_902439185.1. Lineage (NCBI taxonomy): Eukaryota > Metazoa > Arthropoda > Insecta > Hemiptera > Aphididae > Cinara > Cinara cedri. Next base: position 476,243 of record CABPRJ010000515.1, on the reverse strand, counting down.
ATCGATCAGTATGTATATTGTATATGCCTATCTATAATGAGCGTATAAATACAAAATTAATCTGTTTATACATAAAACACTATTTCAACTTTTTTTTTTTTCTGTGTATATAGCTGTGCACAAATTCAAGTGATACAAGCGATTGGTGTGTAGACACCGAAGAGACGTTCCGTGAAAAAGTAATGATTTATTAAGGGAAAAATGCGTATAATTTGAATTGTTTTTCTTTTCTTTAGGGCCGAATAAGTAAAAAATATGCAGCAGGATTTATCGTAGACAATATCGACTTGAACGACCCACAAGGTTGTTGTCATTGTGACAATCCGTTCCCTTCGTTTTATTACATTTTAGACGGTTGGAATGAAAATCTTACGCAAAAAGATTGTCCCTTAATGCATAAAAAATAACATAATTCATACAATTGGCAACCATTTTTTTTCCTTTAAAATTTAATTTTACCTTTATTTTTATTTTTTTGTCAAAGTACATTGTATTTATTATTATTACTTTATTTAATATATGCATCTAATGGTATAAGCATTTAACATGGTATACAGAACGCAATATATAATTTCGTTTTGAGTAAGTGCAGGTGATTAGGTAGGTAACCTAACCTATTAGGATTTGAAATTTAATTGTATCCATCTAGGTATTCTTGTATTTTTTTTTTTTTTTTTTGACAGCTAAGTAGGTACGAATTATTAACGAACCTCTAATTAAATTTTCAAGTTTTATAGTTTTTTTTTTCCATATTTTAAATTGTACTCTGAATTACGTTAAAAAACAAAATTTATAAGAATAAAAGAATTATTTTCGCAAATTTTTCCGTACTTTTTAGGCATTTTTAGATTTAGCTCAATTATTAAAATAACCTACAAAAAAAAATCCTTTGAAAATAATGAAATCGTTGTGCCGCAATTTGAAAAAAACCTATTATTCGACTTTTTTGCGTTTTTCCAACAATTATTAGAAAAACTGTTGTAGGAAAATCAATAAATTACCAAGCCAATTTGCTGACTAGATAAGATCATCTTTTAGAAAAGGCACTATAATCTATACACCGGAGCAATATTTATTTTTGAAAAATTGTTCACAGACACAAAAAAAATAAAAAAGGAAAAGAAAAAAGCACACGTTATAGTAAATAACTAATAGATCCTTCGCAACGCTCCGAATTTAAAATTATAATAAATTATTAAATTGAGCTTTACGTAGAGTCGCGTTTTTTTTTTTATACAATACAGCGTCGTACTATTATTAAACATGAACATAAAATATTAAATTTAAATCGATATCACAATACAACTGTATATTTTCCACTGAGGTGAGCCAACTGAATGCATAGAAAATATCATAAGCTTAACTGGGATGGGGGGGGGGTGTTAGGTGGTCTTTAGCACCCTCCCCCGCCCGGTTTAAAATAAGCTTTTTATAGTTTCGGCTAAATATTTTATCGGTGTATTTCATAATTTATTAATATGCAGAACAAAATACAGACATTGCGTGTATTAAAAATAAAGTTGAGGCACACAAGTTACGATAAATTTGTATACGAAAATTGTTGACGAAATGTGTATCTAGCTGTTTATTGTATGTGTCTTGTAAAGTGGATCGTCAGGGCATTGTCCGTGCGCGTCTAAAACCCCTAACGTCGGTGGTCCAGTTGCGCCTGTGGATAATATGTAAAATATGTTGCATGCAAATTCCGGAATTGTACATTTCGCGATGTGTACAACAAAATCATTGTACAAATCGCAACGTTTAAAAACACGATTATAAAAATCATTTTGACCACGACCGTGCAGTTTTTCACCAAAAAATCAGTACTGTTATACACTTCACGCTCGGTCAGGGGAGTGCTTGGGGGTCTTTGGCGAGCCCAATTTAAAAATCAGCACCCCCCCCCCATAAATACTCAATATACTCTCGTGCAGTGTCGACTAAACATTTTGTCCTTGTATTTCGTGATTAATAAGAATACAGATTGCATATATGCGTATAAGACGCGTGTAAAAAAATAAAGTAAAAAATGTTATGATGTATTTTTATGAAAAAAAAAAAAAAAAAAATTTAAACGAAATTTGTGGTTGCTTAATATAAGTGTCGTGTTTAGGGGATCGCGGGACGTTTTCCGCCGCGGGTCAGCGACGCGTCTGTAGTTTTAGCACGACCCCCCTCCCCCAAAGTTGGCGGTCTAGTTGCGTGCACAAATCATCAACGCGCACACAATCGCGGAATACAATAGTTTAAGGAGAAGTAGGTCCCTGGTGTAGGAGAAAACGGGTTTTTTCCCGAAAAACATTTCGTCTGTCGGCCGGCCGTGGTGGCCGACAGGCGCCTGCGCGCGTTAATTTATTCACGAGACGTTGAAATTGCCGTGCAATCTACGACTGTGGAACGCACGACAATACAACAAAAAGTGCCCGCGCACAATACAAACATTGTTATTGCCGGTACCGATACCGACACGTTATGATAATATCGTCGCAACGCCATTTACGCGGGATCCGAATATTATGTCATTGTCCGTTAATTTTGACGGTTATTTCGTTCCGCGGACCGACGCGGCCGTCGGGCTTCCAGTATGCCGCGCGCAGCGTTTACACGCGGGAGTATCGCGATAACGATCGGTACACCGATTCGGTAAACCGCGTGCACCGCCGTCGCAAACATGAAGACCGCGGCGTTTGTCGGCGTACAGTCCGCGTTACTGGTCTTGTCGAACGTAATCGGCATCAGCCACTTTGCGTACGAGTTCAATCGCGAACTGCTGTTGGAGAAATCCGATTCGAGCGTGTTGAAGCTCATCGAATTGTCGCGAACAATCGTTCTGTTTTCGTTCACGTACGCGGTCGCGAAACGGCCGACTTTCCGTCGACGCTACGCTCAACTCGTCCGCTTCTGGGCCGTAATCGTTCTGGCCCGGCTTTCGAGGAAGCGCACCATCACGTACGACGTCCGAACATTGTAACTAGCGGTGCACACAGACATTCAGAACCAACCCCCCCCCCCTCCCCCCGAAATGTCTTTCTTGGCTACGTTTTTTAAAACCGAGCTTTACATTGAACAGCATAAATATCCTATAGCGCAGAATTAAATAATACGATTTTATTTCGTCGCGTTTACTTGGTAAAAAGAGTGATAGTACCTATTGCACTGATTGAGGATGACACTAAAGGAAATTATGAAATTATGATAGGCGCAAGCCCCGTCGAAAAAAAAAAAAATCCCGCGCGTACTACCGATTGTAATATTACGCTGACAATGTTAACTCGAATGTTTATTTTGTCAGATAAAATGATAGGCAGTGGCCGAAGTGGCTGAAAACAAGTGGAGGGACGTCTTAACTTTTGGTCTCATATTGTGGCTTATACACGTGCCGGTGATTGGAGACGGAGATGAGTTGAACCCCTATGGCCCTGTACCTTATTTTTACAATACAATTTTGTATAGAGGATAGATTTTTGTTTTTCAGTTTGTGTTTTTGGGGCAGGGGTTCCTAAAGAAAATTACTACTTAGCAAAAAAAAAAGTGATACTAAAGACGGGTGCAGCCACTGTTGTAAACGGATAAATCATTGCTAACTTATTTTTCGATTGGAGTGAGATTTCTGGTAGAAAATGTGTAGGAAAACACGGGGTAAAGCCGATACGGGGGCAAAACTGATATTGTTTATAACGCATTATTCTATGCATGAAAATTATCAGGTTTCGATTTATTTCATTTCTTATCGTAAAACGTGTTGTTATCACTGTTAAAATCAACTGTAACGTTTTTTTTTTAATTGTTGATCGATAATGAACATTTTGAACATTTAATTACTATTATACTTACATATTTTGTGTTTAAGATTGAACTAAGATATAACTACACTACAATTATCATACACGTCTAGTATGAATCTATAACTTGTAAAGATTGTTTTGCAATTCCTAACCTAATTTTATCTAACAATGTTGTGTAAGTTATCGACAATTTTGTAAAAATTATGCTCTGGGGCGAAACCGACGGGGCATACCGATTGTTTATTAGTTTTTATTATGCATACCCAATCGTCGATACCTATTTATTTTAGGTTAGGTTAGCACCTGCCATGACAGGCATCGGTATTGTCCCATTACAAATCGATATTGCCCCGGAATCGGGGCGACATCGAACAACTGTGCAAAAAGATCAAGTATATTTTATGATCCCGAATAATTATGGGGGTATTCATTTTTCCGGTAAGTTTTACCCCGTGTTTCCCTACATCATAGTACTATCAATGTATTCATCGCTCCTCTCCGCTCTTTTCAACTTTCCCGTGAACACTTGGTAAACATAAAGAAGTAAGGAGATCCTCCGGTATTTTCGGGCGTAGCCAGGTTTTCACCCGTCTTAGGGTAGAGAAACTTCGTTCTGCAGTAGCTACACCCATTGGTAACGTACAGACTACGCTTAGAAACCGGTATGCTCTAGGAAATATGTTTGGATCGCATTTATCTAGAGCATCCATTGGTATTGATATATTATCATACGGCAATACAAGGATTTATAGAGTTGTAAGAACAATTGAAGAAATAATATGACTGGGGGGTAGCTGGGCTTCTCGACCCCCCACCCCTGGATGGATCCGTCACTGAATGGAATATAATATTAGTATTAATATTTTTCCTTTTTTACGGCCGTTCTACGCTTGTTCTCGTGTTAATAATCGATATCACCCAATAAATTAATTAATGATACGGCAGAATATAACAATAATCGTACAACGATGGATTATCGAATCGCACAATTTCACGAATAAAACACGAATCAGTTACACAGCAGAGATGCGGGCCATAGGTGGCGCCTTCACTGTACACTATTATGTTATTAATAGCCAATTAACGGTTTTTTATTTATTTATTTTTTTTTTCTCAACTTTATTTTAGATTAATCAACGGCATTGTCGAGTTCGACCGGAAGTTAACGGCACTGTCGACGCGGGTCGACGATGGATCGCCCGGCACGTTGTTCTGGTCGGCCGTGTTTGCGGCCTACTCGGTGTTTTACGTCACGTTACACGCGGCCGTATCGTTGGACGCGTGGACGATCGACCGGAACACCGTCGGCCACCTGATCGAGATCTTGTTCACCGCTCCGCGCGTAATGGACTTCGCGATCGTGGCCGCCGCCTGTTTCTATCTGTGCAACTTGGGCCACCGGTTCGGCGCGCTCGCCTCGATCTGGCGGAGCTCGTTGCCGTCGGCCGACGCGAACGACCCGCGCCGTGGCCAAACGACGCGGATGACGACCGCGGAAACGGCGAAACTCGCGGAGACCGTACGGCTGTTGCACGCCGAACTGTCCGATGTGCTCGGCACGTTCAACGCGGCCTACGGCCCGATGTTTTTGATATCGTTCGCGTTTTTCGCGTTCGACGCGGCGTGCGACACGTATCGCGCGACGTTTTCCGGGGACTTTGCAGCGGGACTCGCGCCGTGTTTGCAATACGTGCACGATTCGTGTCTCGTATTTTGCGTGGCGTGCGTCGCTTCGTGGACCGACAATAAAGTTAGTTATGCGATCAAATCGCGGCGGAGCGATAGCAAAAGAACCGCAAAAGACTTGCGTGTTTTTCGTCCTATGGAGTGGGTTGGAGAGGGGAGGGGTGAGGTTTGTTCTAGCAAACAAAATGATACGAATGTGTAGGTCTAAAGTTTAAATCGGATTTCGTTCAATTTTGACGATTTTACCGGCATAAATGCATAGTATTTGCAGATTATATTTTATGCACAATACAAAACACGTAATATTTCACATGTTTTAGAGAGAGAGAGAGAGAGAGAGAGAGAGAGAGAGAGAGAGAGAGAAATGTCAAAAAGAAATGCTACGGATTCGGGGTAGTATTGAAAATCTTTCCGGAATAGTCAAAAATCTGACAAATAGTTTAATATTTTATGTACCTACGCAGTACGAAAACATATTGCAGGCTGACAACCGACGAGCGCATTCAGTGTAGAACGTAAAATAAATAAATAAAAAAATAAATAAAATAAATTGTAAACGAAAGACGATTCCGAGCGCAGTCTGGTAGTACATCATTCGAGGTCCCGTAATTTTTTTTGCGATTTTCGTTTAAATTTGATTTTAAAACGCTTATTCAAAAAAGGAAAAAAATATCATCCTATCATTTTGGAAACTTTACCACGTCTAGGTAAGTCAAATATAAATAATATTACCAAGTTTCAAGTCTCTACGCGCATTTATAACCGAATCACAACATAAAAACTACCAAAAATTAAAATTCTTTAAAAGCTCAAAGTAACTCAAAAGTTATGGCGATGATACCGTAAGAACGTAAATCAAAAAGGCAACAAAAAAGGTGTCTTTTGATTTTCGATTAAATCTTTTTTTATGGTAGAAAACGTCGTCCATATTTTTATAATTAAATTTATAATTTTTGATATATTTTACGTTTTTCTACGTTTTTTCTCACTCAAGTGTTTTTGTTTAAAAATGGCGTCGAAAATCAAAAAAAATGACTTCATTAAAGTACAATCCAGGCATCTTGTGCTTTCAGAAAATTTACTACAAGTAACAATCGGAATAGGTTTACTAGAAAAAACCGTGTCCACAGATTAGAATAAAAGAGAAAAATAAATAAATAAACAGCATTGGAAAACCAATAACTCCCTAGCCGCGCTCGGAATCTAAATGTGTACTTTAAAATTTAATTTGTTTTTGTTTTTTTTTTTTTTTAGAAAAACGAATTTATTACAATTTTACGATCGACTCGGATTATTGACTTACGAAACAAATCAATTATACAGGTAAAAATAATACGGAAATTATGTTTTTTTTTTTTGGAGAAAACGTTGATAATATTATTATAACGTAGTATTATGTATCTAAATTGTTGATTGATTTGCGTTTAGATCAAATTATTTATGGAACAACTAAATGTCTACGAACAAACGGAATTTTCAGCATGCGGCATTATAAATTTCAAACTGAATTTAATAACGTCAGTAAGTATACATTGAATATTACAATTTGTAGACGACAACATTTTGAAGACAGCCTCGCCGGGGTTTTATTGGAATTCTCTAAACGTTCAACACGCCATTGTCGATTATACGGAATTACGCGTTTCACGTTTATTTATTCTAACCCTAACTTCCTAAATAATATTAAACATGTAAAAGTAAATCTGTCTGTTATGTTTTCACGCTTAAACTGCCGAACGAGTTTTGATGAAATTTCGGTATTGAGATAGATGAAAGGTTTTTAGGTATTTTCAGCGCGAATTGATTTAGTTGAATTATGGATTACCTTATAGCAACGAACAAAAATTTAAAAAAAAAAAAAAAAAAGTAAACGATAAACAGAAATAAAAATGCCGTAACGACTGTAACAACTTAAAATAATCTGGCTGTCGGCGCCGATCTAGTGAAATGTGATGTGATATGAATATAATATTTGATATGAAATAATGGGCTACCTCGGTAACACGGATGAATAAAAAAACAAAAAACTACGCGCTGGTCCTGGTTGGGCGAATGGTGTAAACACGTCGTCTTTAAATCTTTGTAGATTTTTCGGTACAGTAACAACACTACAGTACTGTTTTGTCCCCATAATTTTAGCGTTATTATAGTCGATATGCAGTTTAATCCCCGTGCTGGGGGCGGGTATCTGCGGTAACCCGGATGATAAAAATTGCATGACACGCTAGACCACTTTTAGTCCGCCGACCATCCGCCTTTGCGTCTATTTTTTTCGTTCAGTATACTGATACAGACGAAGTAAAACGGGAAATAAAGGTGAAAAGAACAAAACGTTGGCACGGACGACGCCGGGCGCGGGATGTTCATATACCACGTGATCGTAATATTTTTAATTGTTAATATTTCGAAAACGTGTCAATGAAAAGTTTCATAAAAAATGTGCCGTCTATACACATCTTAACATAGGTGTTAGTAACACTACAAGTGTTTTGTCTCTAAAACCGCCTTCAAAGGCTTTTTCGTTTGTTTTGTACTCGAACACGCCACGTATGCTAGTATGTCGGTAAAAATGCTATGGAAAGATAGAGGCGACAAATGCCGCCGAGCCGGTCTCTTAACCTATTATGCGATGTCCGTCATTTCGTTTTAAAATCGATTTAGCGGTCGACCGAAGTCGTTACGGGTGACAAACGCCATTACACTGTATTGTTGCTGTAGAAAATGTGCGAATTAGTTAGCTGCCGCCGGAGTATTGTCATAATATTATATAATATGCGGGCGCAATGTTTGTCTACACGCTGTTGTCGAGTACACGAAAATTACTTCTGAAAATAATACAAGTGTTTATAATAACACGGGAAAACAGGTACACTATTAAGCGAACCGTATTGAAGAAAATATATAACGCATAATGCATATTATGTAATTATTTTACCCTAATATGACATATATGTTGTTGACGATGCGACGCTGTTAACCGAACTCGGCTCAGAATCGTTTCTCTTTAGCAATGGTAAATCTTCGCGTACAGATATACATTAAGTTTCCCCTATACCATCCCGATTTCTCGCCTACAACAGTGACATCGGGCGAATTATGTCCTTTCGTCGGGTCAGGCGTACAGGTGTGTAAGCAGAAGAAGACCACGACGATTATTTATTCGTCGCGATAATCGTTTCCTACGTCCCCTGTCATTGAAAATTCCCGGACACGCCACTGCAGATTGCCGTGACCGTGATATTGCTATTGTATAGATGGCGGTAACCGTCGCGGCCGCACATGATATATCGTTCAATATGTATTGAAATAATATTGCGATTCTGTACGCCTCGTTTGTTTTGTTCTTATACGTTTTAAAACGTTTGTAATACAGGCACACGCCGTCAATTGCGCAGTGTATGCAATATTAAAATGCCGTTTTAATTGCAGGTCATGATGTTAATGGTTACGATTTCGGCAACACTCGTTCACCTGCGTAAACAACCGTTTTTCGTAAAATTGTTTAATACGACTTACGTTTAGTCTCCGTCATCAATCCGCGACTTCGCGACATTATAATGTAATGTTATGATATTCCGCCGAGAAAAAACCGAAACTGTGTACAATTCGTATTCATTTTTTTTAAATACTACTGTGTAAACAATGCAATCGCTTGACGTTTTACATAATATATTATTATAGACTACGGAAAAATGCTGTAAATATTAAAATCTGAAAATGAATTATTCAAACAATAACCAACGATATTTGATTAATCGTTTTCTATTATCCATAAATGTCATGACCTACAAGTGTCTATCTATAGAACTATTATTAATTATTATTATGTCTGTACAGCATAAAATTACAATTTAAAAATACATAAATTTGTTAGTTTTTTTTTTTTTTTTTTTTGAAATAAGTATGGGTAAAAAAAGAATTGTGGTAATATTTTTAACCGATACCTACATTTCATATATTTTCCCATTTTTTTTTTCTCAGTTTTTCCCATTTTATGAGAAAACTCCTGAGAAAATCAAAAAATGACCTCAGGATCCCATTATCATACCAATAATAATAAGAATGAGCATTTTAATAACAATAATAATCAAATAAGCATCATAATAAATTATCAATACTTTTAATAATATTAATCAAAATAATAATAAACAACATACCAATAACAGCCACAAATTGTAATAATTATTAAATAATTAACGAATATCATAATCTGCATTTTAATAAAATAATAAACAATGATCGGAATCATAATTTCAATAAGAGTAATTAATAAGAACAATAATAATAATAATAATAGTAACAACAATAATAACAGTAATAATGATAACGATAATGAAAATGATAATGACAATGACAATGATAAAGATAATGATAATGTTAATGATGATGATGATGATAATTATAATAATGATCACTTTTAAAATCATAATTATAATCAGCATTTTAATAAGAAGCATAAAAGGTAAAATAAAAGGATAAATATAATGATCACTTAAATAATCTACAATACTTCTAATCATAATAATCATCATACTTATAACAACCATCAATAATAGTAAAAATCATCGACAAATATCATAAGTATTTTATTAAAATACCCGACAATAATCATAATTATAAGTTTAATATTGGTGTTTGTTGATAGTTATTATTATTATTGTTGTTAATATTATTTAAAGTGTTGATGATTATTATGATGCTGATTTGATTATTATTTATGAAATGCTTATGATTATTATTGATGATTATGATTATGATTTTTAAAGTGCTCATTATTATCGTTATTTTAGATTCTGAGTGTAGTGAAAAATGGTTTTACAGTGTGTATTTTTTTAAAATTTCTGTTTATGTAAACATTTTTTTACTAGATACCATACTCAGTTCATCATCAGGAATAACATTTTTTCGAAACGGAAAGTAGTGGTACTTTAATCTTCTTAAAGTTTCAAAACATTTTTTTAAACTCCCATTAATATTTGAAATAATGAAAAAAACCGGGTTCTTTAGGTTAAAACAGATTAAAAGATTAAACAACGGATGTCTTTGACAACCGTTTTTATTTATTTTTTGTTATTAAATTTTTATTATTTTAAAAAATCATTGTTGTCATGGAAACGCACATTATTATAATAATTTTGATATATTGATTGTTGACAAAGCAACACTATAAACTAAATTCCCCTCAGAATCGTTTTTTCTTTTTCAATGGCTTATATTTATTTACATGTGTACATTAAATTCCCGTCTGTAACCTACCTTTCCAACTCCCCACCTACAACAATAGTTGCACTTACGTGTCGATGTATGTCCGTAATTTTTTTTAATTTATTTTTTTTTTGAGAACAATTTTTTTTTACAAGAAAGCTTACACCGATATATAAGATGTAGATTCTTTTCTGAAAAGAAATTTTCTTGGGGTGATACTTTAAGGAGGTCATTTTCGATTTCCTCAAGAGTTTTCTTATTGAATTCGAAAAATTGGGAAAAAAATATGGGAAAACGTACGAATATAAAATAAAATATTACAGTATTTTTTTCCTGTGAACGTTTTTCACATTTATTGACCTAAAAAAGGTCAATTGGCGAAAAATGATAGAAAAATCAAAAACTGACCTCTTTAAAGTACTTCCTCAGCCCGATTTCCTTTCAGAAAAGGTGTTACACTAGATAATTGAAGCAAGATCTCTGGTAGAAAAGTTGTCCACAGAAAAAAAAAAAAAAAAAAAAAAAAATTATTTTGTAAAACATGAGATTTTTGTTCCGCCCAGAATATAAAATTAAGAAAAAATACATAGGTGTTCTTAATAATTAAAATAAATAAATCAATTAAGAATTTGATTTATTTCTTTATTATTTTCATATATTTCAATTTTAAGTTTTTTCGATTGTTTTGCTATTTAAGTGGCTTGTGTTCTTTTTATCAAAAATGGAGAATATTTTTATTTTGAATTACCTAAAAGTCTATGAAACTGATCTAGAACCAAGGACCAATAGCAAGGTCTTTTCATTACTTATGAAATTGACTTTATTAGAACATTTTAAGTCAAAAAGTGGCCGAGTTATTCAACTTTATAATATGAATTAAAAAGTTATAAAAACTTCATTTCTATAGCTATCTTTTATTAGCTATTCATATAGCTGTTGTACAGGTTTACTCGATTCGAAGTGAATTTTACGTATTTTTGTGATATTTAAAGAAATACTATGTACAATCTCGTAACTTTCTAACTTAATGGGCAAATGTGATTTAGTTGAAAATATCGTTACTTTTCTATGCCATTTAAATGGAAAATTAATTATAGGATGAGCAAATTGTACACATTTTTTTGGGTAAGTTTGACACCACAAAGAAGCAATTTCCAGTCTTAATTCGAAAAAAATGTTAAAATAAAAACAGCCAACTGTATAGTATAGTCTAAAATATCATAGCTATAATACTACTATTACAAAATAGCGCGTTTTTTTTAGCGTTGGAAAACATTTGTCGAGCGTTTAACAATAATGTTTATTCACCAATTTTGTGCGTATAACACCTATGTGTTGTTGAATATAAAATATGAAGGTACATATGATTACACCGAAAATACAATTTTTTTATGCATTTTTTCGATAACTTTTCCGAAAACGTTATAAAGAATGCAGGTAATTAATAGTAACTGTTATTAAAATAATTAACTTGTAATCGTTTTTCGAAAGTATCAGGAACAATAGTAATGTTCAATAGGTTTTTATTTCTTTTCATAGGTTATTGGTGCCTGTACTGACTTTCTACGCGAGTGTGTGGCAAATCAAAACCGGTGTGACTAAACCAAAATTCATAGAATAAGGTATAGGACATAGATATCTGTGTTTGTATCCGCTTTTTGAAATTATATAATGCAAAACAAACCGGGTCCAAATTTATTATCATTAATTATATTTTACATTTTTTTTTTTTTTCGACACAATTTAATGCCATAGTCGATATAACTTACGTACAGCTACTTAGTCTAAACCTATAATTTATAACTGTATAAATATAATTGTTTCGCGTCGGTGTGTTTATTTGATGATGTAGTAGCTAAAATAGTTTAAATGCTCGCAGTTGCATAGGCATTTGATAATGCTATACAATTATTAATCAATATAATTAATTATTACGCCGAGTTAGGTAAACCCAGTGACGAGGCGTACAGTGGGTATTATAAATTGTTAGGTTCTATAACATACCGGTTGAGCAAAATATCAGTTTCTGTTGTATAAAACTGGTTATGCGCATATATTTTCAGTTCTGTCATTATCGACTAAGTTTCATCGGTCAGTACTTATACTTGCTGTTGGCATTTCCGTTAAAAGTGTGCGCAACACATATCCTAGCTTAACAATAATGTCACACGGTTAAATAATGTCCCCCCCTCCCCCGAAAATGCGAGACTATTGTAATGCATTTTTTGTGCACCTATATAATTTGCTATACTTTTGAACACTTCTAGCCGCTTCCTTTGTGCCATATACGATCAAACTCGGGAATTATAGATATAGTGGTTACACGTATAGGCGAACCAAAGTGATAAAAATAGGGAGGGGACCTTTTTGGCTTTGAAAACGCCTCTATGTAGACCCTCCGAATGGAGCCAGGGGATACACATGTTAGCATCAAGGATGTGCCTTTTGCGAGTTTCAACATTCGACCGCCGCCCTTACCATTTGTACGACCGAATTTCACCGGGTTTTCGAAAGTAGTATCACATTATAGACAGTTTGTAGTGTGGTATTTTAGTGATGTACTATTATATTATAGTATTCGGTTTTCGGTTGTTCTACAAAAAATATTTCTATAGAAGAAAATAGGCGGAGGAAAAGTGAATAGAGTTCTAGCTGTTGCTCACGGGCGTTATTTTTTTTCAAGGGTAAATAGGATTCACGCTCACTTTTATTTCCCGGGTGTATAAACCGTCAAAAAAAATTTAAAAAAATTTAAAAAAAAAAAAAACGTCATTATAGTAAAATCGATAAATCTCTCGCCACGCTCCGAATCTAAAAAAAAAGTTCAGTGTTGATAAATTGGTAATTGAATTGATACTATAATGAAAAAAACACCTGTATCTACATTTCGTAATTTAAACACGGTCATCGATATTAATATTGCGACTTAAGTGGTTTATTAAACAATAATAGACAAATCGTAAATTATGCATTATACATTAACTGTCAATCTCTATCCGTGTGAAAATAAATATACCGACATACTATAATGTGTATTGAACTAATTCACTTGCTTGTTTTTCTTTTTAAACATTTAAAAACTTGTCAAGGCGTTTGAGATTTCATTCATTACACTGCGATATAATTTATACGTTCTGTATTATTACTGGTTTCGGATGACTTGGATAGTGTATTACTATATTACTAATCAGGCCTTTTTCTTGGGGTTTTTAATATCCATTAACACACATTTTTCTGCTCCGTGTGTAATTATAGAGTGTAAAAATGTAATATTTATTTTTATCCGAAAAAAATTAAACAATTATTTATCAAATGTTTGTTTATGAAACTCGTTTTTGCTAAATCGCTAACAAATTAAATACGCTCGTGACGGTTTCGTGTGCACATACACAAATAATTAATTATTTTGTTTGTACAATTGTGTAACATAAACGAATTAATTACTTTCAATATCTATGAATAATTGTATGCTAATAAATAAATGGTATAATTACTCGGGTTAAAAATGTACGCTAAATTATTTTAGCTATAACTAAATATTATCAATACTTATGTAGGTATTTAGTCGGTTTATAATTGAATTTAACTCAACTTTAAAACTGTAGTAGTTTTCAAAATGAGGACTTCGTTATATCCAATTTCGTCTATACTAACGGTTTTATTTTTCGTAACAAAAGTGATTTCAGAGGGTATACTTTTATTTGATTATTATGTATATATTAAATTTCTAATTAGACTTTTGAAATATAATAACGATAAATACTTGTAAAAAACGATGTTTTAAAATTAAATGAGATTCCTAACTTAATTCGCCAGTTTATATAATCAACCAATAGATTATTTCGTTTGATACATTTTTCATAATAACATTTGTTTCCATAATCGTATTATTTATTAGCGTAGAACTTGTATCGACTATATTTTCGTTTTTATTCAAATATTTTATCGTGCGATTTTATATTAAAAAATCTGAGCTAGTTAATACATTTTTTAATTTTATTTATAATTTCTAAAGTTAACTTATCCAAAAAAAAAAAAAAAAAAAAAAAAAAATGAAAAATAACTAAACCAAGTTAAAATGTATTCTAACATATAAATGAATTTGAGTAAATAAGTTACAAATTTTCAAAAAAATAGTAACTTAAGTTAAAAATTACCCTTGACTTAACGCTCATAAACGTATTTCGTAGAAACTTAAATATTTATTATTTTTTAGACTTATTATTATAAAATACGATTCGTATGGGTATTCCATTATGTTTACCACGTTCCCGTTTTATTGTTCTAACGTGATATTGAGGTGAAACAAATCGTGATTTTTGCCGAAGAACAAATGAAAAAGAAAACATTGCAACGCAATCGTATACGAAAAATATAGTGAATAAATTTTTAGTAAATAACTTAAATTTTTACAAATTAACTAAATAGGTAAATGTATTATTTGTATATATATATATATATATATGAAAAAACTAGATTATTTTCTAATATTCTAATATTTCGGTTTTTTTTTTTTTTTTTTTTTTGTACCAGTTAAATGTTATCAAAAAAATAAAACATATATTCTGTTTATCTAGCTACCGTCCAGCATTGTTTATAATTATACATTATTAAATAATCCAATAACCTATATCACGTAGTCAATCGCATTTTACTCGTTTACCATCGTATCGTATCATCGTGTGCATAAATACTATTATTATTATTATTGTTATTATTATTATTTTTTTATTTGTACAGGGTATCCCGGAACATACATATGTTATTATTTCGGGGATGTCTCTAGTATATGTAATGGAAAACCCGTAGACGTTTGCACATTGCCGCCTGAATGCACGTCGTTTGCGTATGACGGATTGATTATTGATAGACTGACCCCCAACAATAATGGTATCATTACACCTATTTCTGCATCTGATTTCCGTAAGTATAAAATATATAACGATATTTAGGCATACGTATTATTATTATAATTATTTTTCAATACTGGCATACCTATATCCACTGTTGAACCCAGACAATTTTCGCCCCGGGGAGGGGGCTCACTTTTATTCATTGATTACGCATTTGATAGTACAATAAATTATTGCATTATTATGTATTTGTTACAATTAGTTCAGTACATTTGATATTCGATACGTGAATATTTTATTTAAACATATGGTCTGTTTTATATAAATTAGAAACTTTATTATGTTTTTTTTTTTTTTTTTAAACGAATCAAATACGACGAATTTTTCTCGTGCACACATCGATTGCCTCTTCGATGAACTCCTGAGGGCAAGGTTTTTTCGTCTTCGATACTTATTTTCACGCAATATTCCAATTCGATCCCATCCGATTTCGAAGTTTTGGCACTAATTAATTCATTACACTGAATGTTCGTTTAACCGTAACAGTGGCAATCGGTATACATAAAACCGATTCCAATATTTGTTCACAAACAAGAAGTTCAGATATGGGATTTCCACCAATTTATTTTTTATCATTTGGTACCTACAAAATTAAAATACTTAATATCTGACATTACAAAGTCTTTATCATATTCAGAAACAGATAAACAGTCACACAATTGTTCAATCATTTTTTCTGATGCATCAAATAGCGTACTATAATTTTCAAATATTGAACGCCCTCCTACAAGGATAATCTCAGTATCATTGAATATACGACCCATCTCTTTTATTACTTGTTCTGGAAATGATAAAATACAACCTAATGTATCTTTTATTTTTTATGAAATAAGTTTGTTTGAAATTCGCATAGCATTTTTATATAATAGTATCTACTATTTTAGACATCATTTTACATTTAAAAATTATATATTTTGTTGATTGTTGTATTTGTCTGGGGGGGACGAATAATATTCCAGGGGGAACTTGTCTCTAGATTCTATACTGTCTATACATGCCAATATTCATTAAGAACTTTTGTCATCACTTTACGCTTTGTTATCAATTTATCACATTTATTAGCAATTACGTATAGTGTGAAAAGTTTCCCACGTGTTAACTATTAATTTTTTTGATCTTCTTCTGACTTAATTTACTCTACAAGAATTTTTGCCTCCATCACAGATTTACGCCACTTCTCCCAGTTCATGACTTATATTTCTCCACTCTTTATTCTTATAGTTTTTTAAACCTTCCTCGACCACATCCGTCCACCTTTTCCTTGGACGTTCTTGTGACTTCTTCCCTGTTGGTTTCTATTTTTTTAATGCATATTTAAATAGTTTCTTAAATATCTGTACCATGGTTACTTAATAATTGTATACTAAATGAATTTACGTAATAATTGTTGTTGTTATTATTATTATATTTTCAAAAACAAATAGTGTCTTTTTATTTTGACGACTGACAAATTTTTATACATTTTTTAAAATGTACTATAAAATAATATAATATGAATTTTTAAAAAAATATTTCAAAGCCCTGAACACACATTTAATACAATTTTCATAATATTTATATAGGTAAATAAAGCATAATTATATATTTTTATTTTTTCAGTTTAAAGATGCAAACATTTCTTCTGTTAATTTCAATTTTAAAACAGAATTTTAGATTCTCTGAGTTTATCAAAAAATGTGTTGGTTTTACAGGGGTGTTAATATTTTTCATGTGAACACTTTTTCTACCAGAAAGCTTACTCCAATTATCAAATATAGCACCTTTTCTGAAAGGAAATGTTCACTGGGTAGTTCTTTAAACAGGTCTTGTTTTGAAATTTTCGTTAATATACGAGATAATAAGATAAACCTGGTTATTTAGGTTAAGAAAGACTGAAAGATTAAAAATAAGGTTGTCATTGGCAACCATTTTTATTTATTTTTTGTTATTATTAAGTTCTTATTGTTTTAATCTTTATTAAACGATCATTGTTATCATGGAAATGCACATTGTTTTAATCATTTTACCATAATATGATGTAATACCATATATTGTATTGTTGACAAAAAAACATTATCAACTAAACTTTGCTCAGAATTTTTTTTTCGGTAGCAATGATTTATCGTTATTTAGAAATATACATTAAATTCCCATCTATATCCTACCTTCCCAACTACAACAATGGCTGCACCCACGTACGAAGTATTGTGCGTCCTTTTTTTATTATAATTTGTACCTCTATGTGGTTTTTATTTTTTTTTGTTTTTTGTGATAACTTACTATTATTATGATATATTTCGAGATCCATAATAAATTACAAATTAAATTTGAACTTTTTAACTAACTGTTTTTTAATTGATGAGTTTTTAATATTTAATTACTGTGCCCCAAACTTCGAAGTATCAAACGTTAGAAAATAATAAATTGCTGATTCAATGTTTGCCGATATTGTTAATTTATATAAATTATTTCATTCCCGGATATTTATTATTTTTCGTCGGATGACGTATGTCATTATTAAAACCATATAGGTAGATTGCCGATGTATATAAAAAAAATTTAAAAACTATAAACAATAATTTTTTGAACTTATAAATCGTGACACTATTTAACTTTAAATTATTGTTTTACTAGCTGAATTACTCATCACTACAGACGAGTTGAAGTAAAAAAAAAAAAAAAATAGTAATAAAAACAAATTGATTATACCACATCTATTTTTCATACGTTTTAGACATATTTTTCAATGTCCGGTTTTAATTTTTAAAGTCTTTATGAATGTCAAAAATATTCTAGGTTATTTAGGAGATAAATTTTCAATTTTTATTTTTGAATAACTCAAATTATTAAGGTATATTATTTTTTTGGAAATTTTGTGAAATAACCGCATTACATTTGTATTTATTTTGAATACATCAAATTTTAAATCAAAAAATCTAGTTTAAACCTTAATTTTTTTTTATTAATAATTTAAAAAACAGATATTTCTAAAACGGTACATTTTCTAATTTTCTGTCACCCTTATTTTTGAGGGTGAAACGTCTATTTACTTTTGATTTTTAAATGGTAACCTACTTGAAAATGCCTTAAATACATAGAGTATTAGTTAAAATACATTTTTGATTTCGGTCAATCCATTAACGAGATATTTTACTTTTAAGTTTTGATCGGGGAAGAGTGGTGGTGCATTATTAAAACGCCACGCGCCGTGCTGTCACACAAATGATCACAAATGCTTCACTACTCTTTCCCGACAGAAACTTAAGAGTGGAATATTTCGACAATGGATTGACGGAAATCAAAAATGTAAACACCAAAATTTATTTATGGTTTATTATAATTTATTTATGGTATTTTGTCGCTATTTGAAAATCAAAAGTAGATAGTCGTTTCACTTTCCAAGACAATGAGTGTTTAAAAGAATCACACGGTATAACACAAACAATGATATTAGTAATATTTTTAAAAGACAATAAAAATACAAACAAAACACTATCGTAAGATAATAACTCTAGTTAGGTATTTAATGTTTTTCATAAAAAAAAGAAATACAAATTATCTTTATAATTAACAACTTGAAATTGTTCATCTAGATAAGATAAAAGATAAGTAAATAGTTATTTAGATAAATCCAAACGCTAATATTATAATTTATTATATTATGTTACAGCGTATTTAGATGCTGTTATGACAACTAATAAGCCGTCGTACGTGTTGTTATATCATGAAAAATCTAACAATTTTAGATATGATAAGGATGGAATTGACACGTTAGCAAAACAAGATTCAAGCAGTATATTAAATTTTATTGGTGTACATCCGAAACTAAACGGATTAATTTTTGCAGACATAGACCTCACAGTAAGTTACTTTTATATAACGGACAAACATTTTTCGAGGGTCGTATTGTAATATCAAATTAATTCTATATCAACATACCGTATACAATATATAAATATATATTTTATATTTTATGATTCACTCAACTGGGAACACTCATCATCTCGAAAAGTATTAACTATTTCTAGTACTTTTATTTTATTTTTTTAAAAATTTAAGAACGAGCTTGGGTATGGGTAGGTTAGGTGAATAATGGATTATTAATAAAATGCCACGTGCCGTATTGCCACACAAATGATTATACCACTAATTTCTTCTTACCCAAACTCAAAAGAGAAATATCTCGTCAACAGGTTGATTGAAATAAAAAATGTCAACACCGAAATTGACTAAAACTAATATTCCATTTATTTATGAAATTTTTAATATAGGTCGCCATTTTAAAATCAAAATTAGGTAGTCGTTTTACCTCCAAAGATAAGGACGACAAAACTAATAGTAATGTTACATTTTAGAACTGCTTTATTTTAAATATTCAAAAAAAAATTCCAAAAAATGTTAATAATTTGTGAGATAATGAGTGTTCTCAGTTGACTGAATCATTCTGTATATTATATAAATTATACTATACTCACTTAGATTTACCCGTAATACCTAATTATAATACCAATCGAGGTAGATGTATATTTGTTTAAAGCTTTTTTTTTTTTTTTTAGTCAATGATAATTACACCTAATTAGATTTGTTTGTAAAATATTTCAAATTTGAGGCTTTAGAATTTAGATTATCTACCGCCTTTCTCTATAATTATACTTGTTATTTACATTAAATATTATATAACTCAGTGCTCTTAATAAATTATTTGATATTAATTTATTTTTAAATTTATAGCTCTATCAAGACGATTTTTCGAAATTCACTAAAAACTTTCAAGTATATCTTCATTATATGAGGAAAACAACCAACAACTTCACCATCGGGGTAACCATATCTGCCTCATCAGTAATCGATATATTAGTTAATCACGAAGAACGCACCGGTTTTGTAGATCCAGACCCTATTATAAGCCCCGATGAGACTAAGGAAAATAAAGATTGGGTTACGTACAACATAAAGCATGCCAAAAGTAAATATAATTATGTTCGAGTAAGAAAAAAATTGTTTTTAATACTATTTTACGGATATGTGGCTTGAGATATTCTATTTGGTAATTCAAGTTAAATATAAAATAATATCCACCCTAAACTACACTATACTTAAGTATAATAAAACCCACAAAAATTATTTTTTTTATAATTTTATACTACTATTTTTTTTTTATTAATTAAATCAATAAAAAAACAAATTTTAGATTTTGATTGGAGCGAAGAAGCTTATGGTTTTACAAAGATGTTTATTTTTTTTTTTTGTGTACAACTTTTACCAGAGGACTTGCTACAATTGTTACGTGTATACCTTTTCTGAAAGGAAATGGGTGTGCGGAGGTAGTTTTTCGATTTTCCTCAGAGTTTTTTTAGCAAATGTGAAAAACTGGGAAAAAACACGGAAAAACTAGGAAAAACGTAGGAAAAGTGGGGAAATCGGTACGACATTAAATAAATATTATTAAAGAAAATATATAGAGCCTATTTAATTATTTTACCAAAAAATGGCGTGTATGTTGTTAACAGAGCATCACTATCAACTGAACTCCGCTGAGAATAGTTTTTTCGTAACCAATGGCTTATCGTAGCTTACAGGTATACATTAAATTACCTATAATAGTGGCTGCTCCGTCCCCGTTATCCTAGGACGTCTTTTTTATTTTTTTAAAAATGCATACTCAATACATACACAAAAGTAAAGTTACAATGTACACGACCTAATGTTATGAACAACCACAGTTATTTACTGAGATTGGCGGACGCCGTATCAGTGGTCAATACTGTGTCGGATTGAACTAATAGCAGTCGCGATCAGAAAGTCCTGTTTTACAAGTAAAGATTTACGTGATTTTTTTTAGTAATAGTTACTTAACTGAAAGTTACAAAATAAATAATTTTCACATTGCTAAGTCTGAGGCTAAAATTTTGTAAACATTGTTAATAAACAGTTCAATATTCGAAGATCTATTATAGGATAAGCACAAATGTTTCTGTAATGAATTACCAGGATTAATAGTTTATGAGATATCATCAAATCTAGTGCCATAACCGCGTCTAATACTGCACACTACACACTTTACATACTACCGTACAACACAGTCATATTTTTGTTAAATATGCATTGTTCCTTTTTTTTTGGGGAGGTACAGTTTTTAAAAATAAAAATATTCTGCTTGACCTTTTGTTACAAATGATAATTGATAGTTGATGATGATAATAAAGTATTATTAATATTTTTTTCAAATTAATAAAACGGCCAATAGTAAAAGCCCAATAGTACATAATATAAGAAACACAGAAGTTATAACAATAATTTTAAAAAGACGGACACGCACGATGAGCGGGACACTGTTGTAGGTGAAAAGTTGAGAATGTAGAATATAACGGAGAATTGAATGTACATCTGTGTGCTACAATTAATATCTGCTAACGAAAAACGATTCTGAGTGGAGTTCGGTTACACGTGTTTTAAAAGGTCGTAATATTTATGATTTTCGTCAAAATTTTATATTAAAATACTTATAAAAAATGTTTTATTAATTGAATTAATATTATAATTAAAATTGTACTCATATTTTTTTTTTTTACCACAAAGTACCTACGACTTATATTGAACATGCTGTTCAATTTTTAAGCATTTCTGTTTGGTCTAATAATTTTATACCACAGGGTACCTACCGAATAAAATATTCGTACATTTTCCCGTTTTCCTCCATTTTTCTAATTGTTTTGAAAACTCCTTGAAAAATCAAAAAGTGGCATGCTTAAAATACCATTCATATAAAATTTCTTTTCAGAAAATGTTCCACAATCGGAGAGAGCTTTCTGGTGTAAAAGTTGTTCGAAGACGAAAAAATAAACATAATTGTAAAACTAATACGTATTCACAATAACTGCCTCCATTCTAGCCTCGTGTAGTTCTGCTACGTCATGTCGCCTTCAAATTTTGTGTTTGGACACTCTTCAGTGATATATCGAATTATTTGTACAGTTTCGCATAAGCAAAGAGAAGACTGTGTTATCTCACATTTTTAGAGTAAACTTTTGCATCTGACCTACTCAATTCTTATCTTGTTCAGTGTTAACCACAACCTTCCAAATGGATACTGAAAGCATACTGGAGCATATTAAAATGGATAATAATTAATTTGAATTTCATAAAATTATACATAGAAAATATTTTTCAATGAACAAATACATAAGTGCATAAAATATACTATGTGTTTAGTAAATTTTTTAACTGTAATATAAAAAATTCACATTTAGCGTTTCGTTGACAGTTAGCCATTCGTACGAAGTATATCCGTTTATTTATTTAAAATGTAAATTTTGTGCTTCCAGTATTTCAATTTTTTTTTTTTTTATAACTATCTAAAAAAATATATTTTATTATTATCAACATATTAAGAAAATGTTAAAACACGAACTGTTATGAATGCCTGTTATTTTTTACTGTTGTCACCGGTTAGGGTTGTTGGTAGATTTATAATTAGGCTATTGTAAGAGGTAATAGACAATATGTACATTTTTTTTTTAATTAACCTAACTTGAGTTAAAGAGTTAATTTTACCTTTTGATTAACTTCTAAAATTTAGTTGAATTGATAGATATATTATTTTGAATAAACTTTTAATTATTAACTTTATATAAAGTTAGCTTAACTTAACCGATTTGAAAAAAAAATCATTGACTTGCCCTGTCTTGCATATTACCATTTAAAAGAATGCAAGTTTTATTGCGCATGTGCACAATAAAAATTCCAACAATTTGAAAATTGTCAAAAAATTAGTACTTCAGTATCTCCTAGCTCCTCACGAAAACCCCATTTCATTCCAAAGTCACTGGACAGAAATAATTAATATTACATTTAAAAAGAAACACACTGCATAGATTATATACGTATATTACATTACAATTTTATATTGTATGTATGACATATGTTTTGTTTTAATACAGTTTGTTTAAAATTGAACTATCTAACTATGTGTGTGTATGAATAGAATGCATTTGTCATTATTGATATATATATATAAATATAAATACCGGCTTGTTATTTCGGCTTTTAAATTTATAATTTTAAGAATTAGATGTTAAATAAAATATTCTTTCTTTGAGTGAGCTCAAATAGAAAAATCGTCTAACAATAAGTTTACTCTCAACTACCTACATAATATTAATAATTACTATGATTATCTATATTATATCCTGCACGTCTGCATCATATGCCCAAAAAATGTAACAAGTTATTCTCTGGTTTCACGTATTTATTTATTATCTCAATTCTTTCCTAATTTAAGTAAGTTTCAAAAAAAAAAGAAATATGTGAGCCACTAATTAATTTTGCAATTGTGATCTAAAAAAAAGTCAGTCCACTACTGTTAATAACTTATATATTATTATCTTAATTTATCTGATATTTACGCATCATCAAACACTTAAAATAAAAAGTTAAATGCATATTAATGATTTACAAAAATTAAAAAAGCACAACGAAAAATTACATATTTTTGTATCTACTCATAAAGTTTACTTTCAAATTCATAAAATTCACCCTAATAATTTATTTTTGTTCGTTAATGATTTTATTATACACATTATTCAGATTTGTGGCCATAATTGTACATTTTAAGTAAATTTTCTTGTATGCAAAAAAAAAAAAAAAAAATATTGACGTATTTTTTTGGGTTATATTTAAGGTTTGGACTTTTCTGTATTCGATATGGAAGTCGATTTTTACGTATTCACATTTTCAATATTTAATAAATGCACACCGGATTTGGTGCACGGAGGTACGATTCCATTAGACGGACCCTACCCACACACTTTAGTAATATATATAATTAAAATAATCGTGTAAATGTAATTTTTATAAATTGTTAATTAAATATGGTTTATACAGTTAAAATTAAAACAAGCTATAGATCTACTGAATATCAAAAACAAGAAGAAAATATACTTCAAATTCCAATTGTTTGCAATTTCAAACAGGTCTCGGAAATTAACATACAAAAACGAATGTTATTCGACGTTTGAAAGGGTAATGTTATTTAATAATGTAATGTTATGTAATATTTTTTTTTAACATTATAAAACATATACATATGAGTGTCCCACAAAGATATATATATTTTAGTATCTCCAGAGATAATGAAGATAATTAAATTTAGTTTTATTATTCTTTTTTTTATATTACTCACAGGGATAATGACTACAACATATTTATATTTAACTAAAATGTCCATGTTTTGGTGAAAAAATTAAAACAATAACTTTTTATTTTATTATTTTCGAATAAAAAATAGTCATTTTATAGATTAGGCTTTAATCGCGTTTGCTAACTGACTTAAGCTATAGCCAATTGAAATTGATTAGTTATTATGTGGGTGCAGTATTTCTGGCTTCCCAAACCGGCTTGGAAATTTAATTCAAGGTTTATCATAGGTTTTTCTATTTGTCATTTTAAATTAAAATCTTGATGAAAATATTAAAAACCACGACATTTATTCGCGTACAAGGTATTTTCCGATTATGTGGTTGTACATTTGTTGGCTCTATAAAAATGTTCAACAATTTAAAAAACATAGACAATTGTAATTATTTATCGAATATTTACAAATTAATATAATTTTTAATTTAAGGTTGTAAAAACTTAAAGAACCGAATTTCACTCAGAATTGTTTCCATTAGCAAAGTCTTATTGTTGCGTGTAGATATAAATTAAATCACCTCATATATATCCTACTTTCCTAATTTCTCATCTAGAATAGTAACTTACTCATGATGAGAAGTGACGATGTACAAAACACTCGCAATGTATACTTATTATTTATTTTCGTTTTATGTATATTGTTTATTATTAATTTATAGATATGTAAGTATCCGAGTGAAACGTGTCATTGGTGTGCGGATAATTCAACATCACTACGCGAGAAAGTAAGACATTTTGGTGTTTTTCAGAAGAAAAAACACTCGTGAACAGTAGAGCTCCACTAGTATTCGAATTTCGTCCTAAATATTTTATATACCTACAGGTGATCCATTTAAGTAGGTACATTCATTATTTCGGAAAGTATTAACTTTTTTCGGAATTTGTCTACTAGAACATTTAAGAAACAAGCAACTCTACAATTGTGTATCTATGTTATTTTTTGTCACTCTTATTTTTAGCGGTAAATCCATTACCTGTTTTTAATTTTCAAATGGCAACTTATATTAAGAATTCCATAAATAGATAGAACAGAGCAGATTAGTGGTGCATTATTAACATACCGTGTGCCACACCGTATCGCTACAGAAATGATACTCCACTAATCTCCTCTAACCCAAACTTAAAAGTGGAATATCTCGTCAATGGACTGACAGAAATCAAAAATTTAACTCATACTCCATCTATTTATGGAATTCTTAATATAAATCGTCATTCGAAAATCAAAAGTATTTAGTGGTTTTGCTCGTAAAAATAATGGTAACAAAAAATAACATAAATATAAAATTGTAAAGCAGCTTGTTTCTTAAATTTTCTAGGAAACAAATTCCAGAAAAAGTTAATACTTTTCGAGATAATGAGTGTATCCACTTGAATGGATCACCTGGTAATAGAAATATGTTTTAAAAACAACCTGAATAATACGAATACAATATTGTAATACTACACTCAACTATAATAAGCTAAACAAATATCTTTCTCCCGCACAAATATGGTGAACGTGAAATTATTAAGCTTTAAATTAATCTAAACTTCAATCCGCCTAAAGTCACTGGAATTTTCATATGTGCACTTGTTTAAGTGTCCAAAATTAGTAGGAAAAAAATTAGATCATACTTACAGGGTCCTTTAAATTGTCCATGAATTACTTATTTTTTTAATTAATGACTCATCTAAAATCTTTTTATAGTTGTATATAATTCTAAAATGTTATATTTTATCCTTATTTTTGGGAGTAAATCGGCTATACCTATTTTTGATTTTCAAGTAGCAACTTGCATTAAAATTCATTAATATTTTAATAATTTCTGGAAAAAAATAAATATTTTATGGAAAATTTAGCTGTAACATGAAATTTGTAAAACCCACGTTATATACAAAACAATTCAATAGTCTCGATTTTCGGGGAAAATTCGACTAAAATAACGTTTTCAATAATATTAATATTTTGATTTTGTATTTGCCTAGGGTTGTTTTGCGGCCCAAAACGGAGGAGGTTTTGTCGTCGACAGCATTGATTTGAACGATCCTTTCTGCGAGTGTAAATGTCATTCCCCGTTTCCGTCGTTTTATTACCTCGTGGATGGTTTCACTGGTGCAAACACTCAACCGGATTGCCCTCTATTTGACAGAACGTCAATATAAAAACAGAAAAATGATCGGCAAAAATATAATTTATAAACTTGAGAAATATATAAATAAGTGTACGAAATTGCACATACCTACTTACATACTTGCATTATAAACTATTTTATTCAATTGAATTTTTTTTTACACACTGTTAACATAACGTATAACAAATATTATTTATTTCAATTTCTCTAAATCTATAAGAAATGTTTAAAATTATGAAAAAAAACTTTATAATATTATTACAACTGTGACAACTATTATTATAAATCTTCTATATAAAAGTTATGATCCACCTATAACTGATTTTTTTTTTATCACACACCCTTGTCAGCCATTCATGGTTTTTCTCATGAACGTCTGATCCAAATGTAGATTGATAAAAATACAATTGGATTAATCCACCAAGGTCTGATCCATATCCGTGACGTGACTGTTATCTATACATGTTTCCATGATACTATTCTGTGTTATCGGCACTATAATAATATTGATAACAATATGAATATAACTTTACCGTTTTTTTAACAAATACAAATTATTTTATTTATTGTTGTACTTAATTACTATTAATAAGTTTTTAAGTGTTTAAATACGAAGTTTATGCTTACGAAGTATAATTCTGTACCAGGCTTCAATAAGCACCTTAGGATTAAACACAAAATACGCGTCAGAAAAAAACCTGGCAAAAAGAACATATATTTTTGTAATAATTGTGTTCTTCTCCATATTTTTTATCTTATTCTTACTGTTTAACTTATTGCATACATAGCTGATATAGAATACTAGATAGTTAACACGTCAAACAAATTTATTTGCCAAAATTTGAAAATATAATATTGTATTACATTATTGTAGTCATAAAATTAATTATTATAAAATATCAATATATCTACTTATATTCGTCGTAACTGGAGGGGGGCTATTTAGAATACTGAAAGGATTTAGCTCCCTCAAGCTCCTCCTAGTTGCATCTATGCGTGTTATCATGATTAATGATATACTTATCTGAAAAAACAGAGTTTTTTTTACCAGACACATCTTATGCAGTGAAAAAAAAACTGTGCAATAAAATTTGTTAATTTATGCAGTGCGAAATAATTATTTCTTGTTGTTATTTATTCTATATTATTAAATAATAAATATGTAAACCTCAAATAAAAAAAATTGTTTCAAGACAATTTTGAAAATTGATTATTGTGTTTTAGTTTAATCGTGCTCTCTGATCGAATGATGTGCGTTGTAAACAGACAAATATATTGTTATTTACAATATTGATAACATAATAGCAAACTTATCAAAGTATTTAAAATTTTTGATTAACTTTTTAAATTCTGAGCGAAGTGAAGAATTGTATTGGTTTTACAATGATGTTTATTTTTTTTAAATATCGAATTTTGACGTTTACTCAGTTTTTCCATTTATTGGAAAACTCCTGGTAAAATCAAAAAACGACCTCTTTGAAGTACCACCCCAGGAAAATTTCCTTTCAGAAAACGTGCTATACTTAATATTTTAAAGTAAGGTTTCTGTAGTAAATAAATAAACATCATTATAAAACCAATACATTCCTCGCTCCATTTAGAATCTAAAATCGGGACATTCAATCGAAGTAAAACTTGTGTGACTTACACCTATTTTAGCAATCTAAATTATTTGTGTAATATAGTATCCGTTCCCGGGAAAATAAAATTTCCCTTGTTCTCCTTACGCCTGTTTTGCAAATGGAAAGTTAGGGGACCAGGGGCAAGGAGACTGGATAAATAGAGAAAGCGTTTTACAAGAAATGTAAATAATGATTTGAATTGATTTTATCGCAGAAACCATTTTCTGTGGGAAATGTAATTCACGAAAAATCAATAGCAGGTTCACGTTTGAATTTGATTTGTTTTCGTAAAAATGAATTTTCTCGGAAGACACGGGACTTATTTTAGCCTTTAGGAAATCACGGTACCTATTTAAAGTGCCGGTCGGGACTTGATAAATATCGGGACGGCGTGCTTAAAACCGATAGTGTCCCGCCTAATTCTGAACAAATGACAGCCCTATTGATAATAAATTATACAGATTTTATTTGTTTGCGCGCCTATAACCACATTTATCACGCTTTATATAAATTAAATTCAGACCCAATTTTTCACGCCATTTTAATATCGTATAATTCGATATTTCCATACCCTTATACTCTCGAGTCAAAATAAAATAACCGTAAATGTTTTATTTACACAAATGCGTAATCGAATAAATAATATTTAAAACAATTTAAACGTATCACGTCTGGCAGTAAATTATTAAATTAAAATGCGAATGATACAAATGTATAGATTTCAAAACAAAAACGGTTGACGGATGATATGTTACGTGTTCAAAATGGAACATTTAGTGTACAGGACGGTTTGATGAAGTCTATCGTAGATTTAGGTACATCAAAGCTATTGTATTAAAATGAATCGGTTGGTATATTCCATTATTATAATTCTGATATCGGTCGCAACGAGAACAACAGATGGTAAGTAATCGTGTAGTTTTAAAATATAAATATGTATACAGTGAAAGTTCTGAATAGCGGACACCCTCGGTTGCCGAATTTTTGTTTGCTATTGGGAGGTGTCCGTTTGAGGAGGTTTTTAAATTAAGTCGCATTTACTCATTAAGTTCGAAAGTTTAAAAATCACAAAAAAATACATACGATTTATTGGGAATCAAGTGAAATTAAATTTTATAGTATAAGAATAGCTAATTTGTAAAAATCTATACATATTGAGTTTTTATAACTTTTTTATTCATATTATAAATTTGTATTATTCGGCCACTTTTTGATCAAAAATAGATATTAAAATGATTACAGATCAGCTTCAAAGACTATAATTAGTTGAAAATTAAAAAGAAAAAAATCTGCACATTTGTATGGATTTCTACAAATGAGCTTTTCTTATAGTAGTAAAATGTCACCAATTGAAAACAAGTTTTAGCTAATAAGTTCATACCCCGTCTTCTATAAAATTGTCAACATTTGTTCATCCCCCTTCCAAAACCTAACTCAAATTACGTCTCTGGCGCCAACGTTGCACAATGTTATAATGTTCTTATCATTAATTTCGATAAAAGTTAAATGCACTTTAATATTACAGTAAATAACATAAAGTTGTCTCTGCTGAATATAAATTTGTTACCTATGTCGAACGTTTGTAAGACGAAAACAGCACGCGTGGGTCAGTACTTCTAACAGTAAATACAGAAAAAATGTCGCGAAGTATTGTTTTTCATCAATTTTTAACACTACGAGTGTTATTAAATTTATAATTCTTAATATTATTAGAATACCTCTATACATTATGCAATATATTCTTTGTCAAAACTGTATTTTGAGTTTTCAGGTTTTTATGTCGTCAGACCACATTTTAATATACTCGTATAATACCTATCGTATCGACAATATAGGCAATTTACAGTTACAATACTTCCTTGTACATTTCAAAATTATTAATAGAAACTATTCGTATCAGTGGCGGACCTTGCAACACCAATACAAAATTTCAACTCACCCATCTGCCTAGCCCAACCAAAAAATACCCGCACCCTATCACAAATTTATTGGAATTTATTAAATTTTAATAAAATTGGTCCAATTTATCGAATTTCCGCAGTTTAAAATTCTTTTTTAATAACTTGTTTTTTAAAAACATGATCATTTTTTTTTATATTTCCGAATACCTACGATCCACCCACACGGTTTTTTTGTGAAACACATGATTCAAATACATCTCCTTCGAGCCGCCACTGGTTCGTATAATATTATTGTTATATAATTCACGTATAAAGGATTTCCTGGACCGTACCTTTGCTATTACTTCGGGAGTGCTGCTTTAACCTGCAACGGTAGACCTGTACCCGTATCGAATTTACCGAGCGAGTGCACGTCCTTCATATACGACGGTATAGAAATCGATAGACGAGTAGACACGAGCGGTCCTAATAACGGACCGCCGCCACCGCAACCAAACGGATCGCCCGACCAATTCAGTAAGTATAAAATTCATAATTCATAATACATCATTATACAATGATATATTATGATGCCCTATAAAAAAAAAAAACATCTAAAAGGGGCATTTAATATGTGAAATAATTTTCTTGAAAAATACGTGTATCAAAAAATATTGCGTGTTTTCGCGTATAATGAGTGTTGAAAATAAAAATCTACATTAAAATTATTAATTTTCATTAATTCAAAGTTATAAAATGACGAGTTTTACCGAAACGCTTTATGTCACTTTTCATAAAACAAATTGAAATTATTCCTTTTGCTCTTTTGGACATATTTATTTGCTTTATACAAATAGTTATCAAGAAATACTACCGAATTGACTTACATCGTCTTTGAAATTCAATTTTAAATTATGAAAAGCATAGATAATAGAAGAAAATTAAAAGTTTTAAAACTTTTCATTTCAATGGCCTTGAAAGTTTTAGAATTTCATGAATAGTTTTGAAATATTTCAACATCATATCTCTGCATACTATAGCTAATATATTTCGACAAACCCTCCTTGAAACGTTTGTTTCAATCCGGATTCGAATTTAACATTAAAAAACGCATCTATATTTTTGTAAGGAAAAAGGCAAAACTAATTTAAAAACTATTTGCCCATTGCGGAAATAAAATAAACATAATAATTTAATTCAATGTCAGTTTAAAAACGAACGTCGTATGTAAACATTGCGTTAAATTCAATATTAGAAGAAAATATTGTTGAAAAATGATTTTAAAATAAATGGCGTAGGATAGATAAAATATGGTAAATGTCATTCGTATTTATTCGTATCATTTGTGAACATTAAAATTGATTTGTGGTACAACATTCGTTAAAGTCGTATATCAATGTATTAAAATACAAATTATTAGTACATTTTAATGGTTTATCATTGCTCACAGATATAGGTACATTAAATTTCTCCTTTACTTACTTTTCAACTTCTTACATACAACAGTGGCCCACCCACCGTGCGAGGTATGTCTGTATCTTTTTCCTACATATTTTATCAGTTTTTCCCATTCGATTTCCCCCCTACTACCTTTCCGATTTCTCATCTATAACAGTGGCTGCACCAATCTCCATTATCCTAGGACAACCTTTTATTTTAACCTTGTCTTTTAAAATTCAACTAAGCGTTGCTATTGTTAGAAGGATGATGGATACCAAAATGTTTGGTTTGTGTTGGATATAATGGAATATAATTATAATTATCATGAATAGCCACCTAAGCTGGCATAAATTTGAATATGGCCAATAAGAACCGATAATATTTATCAATTAGTAAAAGCTGTCCTAGGATAATGGGGACGGGTGTAGTCACTGTTATAAGTGAAAAGTCGGGAAGGTAGTAGAGGGGAAATTGAATGTATATCTGTACGCGACGATTAACTATTGATTACGAAAAAAACGATTCTGAGCGGAGTTCGGTTGATAGTGTTGCTTTATCCACAATATATATGTTATATTGGGAAAATTTGGGAAAATAATGGCATGTGCATTATTTATTTATTTATTTACACCTCAAAATGGTAAAAGTACAGATAAATTTATGCACAAAAATAATTACACGTGACTGGTTTAAAAATTTAAGCGAATTACAAAATACAGAATACAAAAATACAAATAATATGGATCAAATTGTTTGACGTAACAGAAATGCTTGGAAACTTAACAAGAAGTTCATTATAAGTTTTTTTTGTATACTCAAACCGTTAATTTGTTTAAATTTTTTACAGTGTTTTTAGATGCTGTTCAGCAATCTGATAAAGATCTATTGTTATGTTTTTATCATGCTGAAAATGACAAATGGAGATACGATAGCGAAAAAATAACAATGAGAGCTCAACAAGACGCAGCTTTTATAAAGTGGTATATAGCACCTCGTCCTAAAATTAAAGGATTGATTTTTAACGACATAGATTTTATAGTAAGCTAAAAGGACACAATTTAATTATTAAGAATAAAAAACGTTATATTATTTATTTATTCGTATAGCGATAAAGAACGTTATTAGTTATTACAGTTTATTACTAGTTATTAACATTGAAATACTTGTTTTTTTTTTTAGCATTAAAATTGGATGAACAGTAGTGAGTGTGTATTACTTCAGCTTATTGGTTTGAAACGTCGTAAAAACGCCCGTAACCTCTTCCACTTAAATGGATGTCAAGCAATAGATTACTAGAAAAGTTTTCTATCATAAGCAACTATAATAACAATAAGTAACTTTTTTTAAAAGAACGTAATTAGTTGTTACTTTGATTTTAGCTAAACGTTTATTTTCCATTAAAAAATGTTACTTATTGTTATTGTAGTTGCATATGATAGAAGAATTTTCTAGTAATCTATTGCCCGGTACCCATTTAAGGGGAAGGGTGTACGGCTGTTTTTATGACGTTTCAAACCAATAAGCTGGATTAATTTTAATACTCCCTCACTATTGTCAGCCCGGTTTTAATGCTAAAAACATTTAGGTATTTCAATTGTTTGATTTCTTGTCTATGTTTTGTAGAAGGAAATTGTTCGTTTTTTTTTTATTTATTTAGTTTAGTTAAAGTACAAGATGAGTTTACCTTTTTAAAAAAAAATAAATTCATACTTAAAAGTATCACACAGAAATAATTTTTTTTCCTGCAAAACATAGAAAAGAAGTCTATATATTTATATATCTATTAGAGCTGCTAAAAATCAGTACATTTAAACACCTACTAATAAAACTGAATTTGTTTTTTTTCCTCTTTTTCAGTCATATAAAGCAAATTTCCCGTTATTTGCTCAACAGTTTCAATTATACCTGCATTATATGAGAACCGCTGCTAAGGATTTCTTCATCGGAATCCCGGTACCCGCTCATTTTTTGATAGATGAATTTTCCAACCCACAATCTAGTAATCAAAACAATTAAAAATAATATACGAGTATTCAATTTTTTTTTTTATATAGGTACCAGAGATTGAGTTATTGGACTCAGAATAAATTTATAGTATATTACGACCCCTGTTATAGTGACGTAATTAGGAATAATTTCTAAAATCACGTTACTTTGACCCTGCCAGTAGAGAGGGAAATATATAAGAATCACAACAAATTTAACTTTTTAGCACCGAATATCTTTACTGATTAAATTCAATTAGCCATTTGTATTGAAATCTTTGGCCCACATTTTTCAAATCTATGGGAAAACTTTTAAATTTGTTGAAGTTTAATTTGGTATACGTCAGAATTAGAAAAATTTACCTAAATTTGAAATAATTAATCTTTACATTTCTACCGTGTACTGATATAGTGCTATTAGTTAGTTATTAATTACGTATTGTGTGTAGATTATATGACGGTTTGAAACTGTTCAATACGAAACTATACATAGGTATACAATTTTGCCTTAATCATAGATCTATAAAACAACTATACGAGTAAATCTGATGTTTTGGCGGTTTTGCATTCATATATACCGAAATGGAAAAATGTATTAACCCATGACTTATTTGTTTACGTCATAAATCATGTGTGTATGTAATAATTACCATATAGTCATGGAAGCATTTAAAACTCAGTTCACTAGAAAAAAGACGATTAATTATTTTTGCTCAATCTTCTACACGATAAGGTTGACTCATACCGGATATTTGAGTACATAGAAGTTTACGTGTTCCAAGCGTCCCGTGAGTCATTTCACCTTCCGATCTAATTTTTTAATAATAATGATCCCTTGGTCAAAGCTATGCATTCCGTAAATGATAATAATGTTGATTTGGCCTTAATAATTTGGTTTTGTCGTGATAATTGTTATAACGCTACGCTACGAATCTATTGGTTTCATTATGAAGTGTGTGTATTTTGTTTATTTTTGTTTTTGTGTCCGAACAACTTTTATACCAAAAACTTGCTCCGAAGTATAGACTATAGCATCTTTTCTGAGAGGAAATTTTCCCTCGTTAGTGCACTGAGGAGGTCACTTTTTTATTTTTCAAGGGGTTTTCAAAATAATTAGAAAAAACCTGAATGAAAATTACAGGCAAAACGGTAAATATTTACGGCACGTCACGGCGTTACCGTTTTCATTGTTTTTATTATGTTAACACGATATTTTCTACCAGATATATTGCTCCAATCCAAAAACAACAAGATATCGATTTTATCCCTTTTAATGTTTTTAATATTTCGTCACAAACAGAAAAAGTCGTTTTTCGATATCAAAAGTATTTTTCGTAATAACTGGGAAAAATCAAAAAATTAGAATTAATTAATATTCACGGCAATGTAGCGTCCTGGTTTAATAATTTTAATATGTTCAACTTATGTTTTCTACCAGAAATATTACTCCTATCTAAAAATGACAAGTGATCGGTTATGTTTCTTTTAACACATAGCCACTGACAGACTAAGCCATTATTTGATATCTAAAGTATTATTTTTCATAATAATTTGGAAAAACCAAAAAAGACGAAATATACGTTTCTTTTTAAATTACGGCACAGGGATTTCATCATTTTAAATTTGTATGGCTTATTTTTTCTTCCATATGTATTCTCCAATAGAAAAAAATCAAGAGATCTTCGTTGATGACCAACAATGTCGGTTTACGATTTCCCTTATAGCTTTTTATTTAATTATTGAGCAAAACCGAAAAATACATAGAAAAAACGACAAAATTTACGAACAATTATTTTTTTATTTTTTTTAATGTAATTCCATTATTAAATATTTGAAAAGACTTAAAATATTGACAGAAAATGTATGTTTAATTTTTCTAGACATGGTAAAATTTTCAGAGCATTTGAGCAATTGTTGAGCTTTTCAGACACATTTTAATTTTGCGAGAGTTCTATGTAATTTTCAATTCGTAGGTACTCTATAGATGAATTGTTAGACTTAACAGATATGCTTGAAAATTTGATAGGAAGTTTATTATACGTATTAATGAGTGGTCAAAAAAAAAAAAAAATTAGTTTAATATCAAAATATTGATATTAAATTATTATATTAACGTTTTTCTATTTATTTTTCGCGTATTTCTTTCCCTTTATTTTCAAAATATAATATAAAATATTTTCTAAATGTTTTAGAAGTATTTTGAATATATATTTGAGACGACAAAAAATATTTACAAATCATCATTAAAATATTTTTAAAACATAAATCTGCTGTGTGGGTAATGGTAAAT
This sequence comes from Cinara cedri, assembly GCA_902439185.1. Lineage (NCBI taxonomy): Eukaryota > Metazoa > Arthropoda > Insecta > Hemiptera > Aphididae > Cinara > Cinara cedri. The sequence continues at coordinate 440,155 of CABPRJ010000515.1, read as the reverse complement.
AAAAATAATATTAGATAAGTAAACACTTTACAAAATGATATCTATATTTTTATATTTGTATTTACGTCACAATTAAATAATTCAAAAATATCAAACCAATCTACTTTCCAAATTAAAAAAGACAAATTTAAATTACATTTTGAAAAATGTTTGATGGAATTTCAAATTTGGAAGAACTTAATGTTTTGAAAAAATGTTTCTTTCCTACTTTAGCTGCTTTAAAAACCGAACAAACGTTATCAGCAACTTAATATTGTTTTATTTTATGACCAGTTCAACAAAATATGTTACCATCAACATACTACAATTTATATGTTTTATTTTGAATTATTTATTAATGTATATATATGTATATATCTATGAACAAACGTATTAACTAGTTAAATAGTTCACGTCGTGGTTGTTTTTACACTTTCTCATAGTTCAGGACATAAATAAATATTCCACGGATTCATTCGAAACTGCTGCTGACGTCATACCTTTTATGGAACTGTATCAATAATCGTACAGTTGACTGTGTTCACTAACTGTATATTTTTGGTTTCTGTTTTTTATCTGGTTTTAACTTGTTATAGTACAATAGCTCACCTAAATAATTTTTATTTTTAAAATTTGATTTAATGTAGCGTTGAAATTTGCTACGTTTGATGCGGATGTCGATTTTTACATGATTACATTTGCGATATTTAATCCGTGTACGGCGAAATTGGTAAAAGGAGGTGTTATTCCATACGATAGTGACGACCCGGAAATAAAATATACACTGGTATAATATATAATTTTAATAGTTTTATTTATTGTTATTATTATTCATATGCGTATATATATATAAATATTAGATGATTCTTAAAACTGAACTTTGAAAATTTGTTAACTATGCAACTTAAATTGGTTCGGATACTTATAAAAATGATGTATAAAAAGTTTTAGGAGAATTGGACAATATTAACCACAAAAGCTACCAAAGGTTTGAAAATGCATAACTCAATTTTTTTGGAAAACAACAAAGTTTTTTGTTTTTCAAGCATAACACAAGTAATAATAACTGTATTGAAAAAAGTATAAGAACATTTGTTTAAAAAAAAACATTTTGTGTATTTTCCAATCGTATGTACTTTATCATAAAACCAATATTTTTTGAAAAAAATGACATCGCTAATTAATATTGTAAATAAATGTTAAAAATGAAATTTATAATTTTTTTAATGTTTACATTCAAAGGTTTAATTTTTTTTTTAATTATTTATCTAATATAGTACTTTTCTTGGAGTCGGGAAATTTATTGCGATAGGAAATATTGTTTTTGAATTTCATCATGGGTAATGTTTGTATTGTATGCCTCTATAAGTTAAGTCCTCCTTCAGCTATATTATTGACTACATTTATGTTGGTGACAAAAGCAGTAGATTTTTTAAATTTTCATCATACGTCCCATTTTGATGGATCAATCGTAAGAAAGTCAGTACTTCTTTTAGAACGTTTAAAGAATTGCTTTGAGTTCACAAAAATAAAATCTTCAAGGTCTTTATTTAATATACAATAGACTCATACAAATTTAAAAGATATCGGTTTATACTATCATCTTCTGTATCCATCTTAAGAGCTGCCATCATTTTTATTTTTATATCTACTGATACATGTGGATCGAAAATTGATATAGCAACTACCTCGGGTATAGATACCACAAATGGCCACACATTTGTTTAATCGTGATTTCAGATATGATTTTATCAATAAACTGATATCTTATTAAATCTTTTTAACAATTTAGATCTTGATAAGGTGTACTCGAAGGTGCATCAAACCAGGCTTTTATGTATAATCGAATAATGAAGACACATACACTGGCAATAGATATTTCTTTTTTCTGTTTTAAACGAAATTGACTTCAGAATAAAAATATTTTCAAACAGTATATAGCTTTTACCACTATAGCATGTTGGATGGTTCCGGGTAGTTTAAAAAAAAATTTCTCGAGAGGGCATTCCCCCAAGAAAAATAACCGTCAATTCTAACAACTATCTATAATCTTCCCTTGGATGTTTGACTTGTAAATAATTAACTATAAAATTAATTAAATCAGAATACACATCACAGGTTCAAATTTTTCAGTATTTAGATTTTCCCAATATTGTTTAAACCTTTTAAATATTGGTACATCTGGACCAGATGTCGTATATAATTTTGTATCAAAAACACTTTTTAAAAATAACTCATAGATATGTTCAAACTTTAGATAACCAAATACTGTTGAAATGATAATCATACGAATATTGTCTCGTTATCAGTGTCCTGGTATATTTAACGTCATTTTATATCAACAAATATTTTACCAATGGTCTAATGTTTAGTATATATTATTTTACATTGTAAATAATATTTATTTTTTTTTTTTTTTTTTTGCAAGATTTATGCAATAATTATTTTTAAAATATAATTTTTTGGATAGATATTAAGTTTACGACAGAATATTCAGGAATATAGATTATGTAAAATATTATTCTAAATAAATTATGTATCATCATTTTTTTTATAGAATCATTCTTTAATATACTATACTTAAACTCTAAGAAAAACATGCTATTTTTTTAAAAAAATAAACATAGGCAACTTCAACTCTTTTGTAGCATGGATTAACTTTGTTCAATATTCACTTGAAACTTCTTGTACATCGTTTTTTAAGTGTATTCAAATAATGTATTCTGTAAGAAAAGAAAAAATTATAAATTTATACCTTATGGACTAGGACTACCTTAGTAAACATACGAGTATGAATAAATAATGAATAATATATTGATCATACAAATTTTAAAAATACTATGATATAAGTCGAATTTTGTTTTTTTTTTTTTTAGAAAAAATTAGAAGTAGCCCTGAAAAATTCTGGAATACCAAGTTCAAAATTATATTTCAAATTTCAATTGTTCGGCATTTCAAACAGGACGGGTGATTTAACGTTTTACTCCGAATGTTTCACGTCTTACGAACGGGTAACTATGAAATTTTTACGATTTTGAAGCTCCCCTATGAAAAAATAATTATCGTTTTAGAGCTTATATTAATTTCAAATTTTAATGTTAAATGTGTGTGTGTATTTTTAATTAATTGACAGACTACAGAAATTTTTTTCTAGAGGATTTCGGATGACTGATCTCCCCCTAAAAAACGACTTATTAAAATGATCCGCAATATGTCCACTGTTGAATTTATCAAAATTCTATCAAAAGTCCAATAAACATAAAATATAACATAATATAATATATATTATGTGTAATACTCATACAGGTGATTTTTTTTATCACTAACGAGACATTTTTTAGAAGGATTTAGTATTTAAATTCTGTTTTTTTAATCATTTTTTAATCGTTTCATGTTTATTTTAAACTATTCTTTCTTTTTTTTACACCTACTTCATATTTCTTAAATAAGTATATACTTTTGTTTTTCAAATAGGAACCCCCTTTTTGAACACAGATTTAAATAGAGAATATTATATTAAATTATTTGTCTAGAAATATTAAATGTATTTTTTATTTTTATAGATATGTAAATATCCAGATAAAACGATATCCTGGTGTGCTGATAATTCGGGTTCCTTGCGCATAAAAGTAATATTATAATATGTACAGATAAGATATTTTAGCGTTTTTTATTACCTCATCACAATAATGAGAAATCGTACACTTTTCTTATGTACAGGGAAATTTCGCAAGAAATCTCGGAGCAGGATTTGTGGCGGACAGTATCGATTTAAACGATCCCGTTAACAGTTGCCACTGCAAATCGCCGTATTCGTCTTTTTACTATTTAATTGACGGTTTTAAAAATCAACAAACGTATCCGCCATGTGCTTTGTTCGATAGAACGTCAATACCATCATAATTTTATTAAATTGCCTATTAATCGCCATCACACATGGTGAATTTATACTATAAAACCTTTAGAGTAATAAATTATTTTACTTGAATAGGTATTCATGTCTTCTCTCAGTCTTTTATTGGTGTAATAAAAAAACAAAAAAACAAAATGTCGTATCTATAAACTTTATTATAGGTTATACATTTTGCAAATACTTAAAAATAAATAAATACCACAGCAAAAATTATTTAAACCAAAATCTTCTTTTATATTCTTTATAACCTATACTAGTTGTCCGGTGTACAATAACTACAACTTTGTGGTTTTTTTTTAAATATAAAAAAGAAAACGTAGTACAAAATTAAGTACCTATGAAAAAATCGAACGTACTACCAGTATGTAACTGTGATTTGAAGGAAGTTTGGAAAAAGTTATTATGCAACCTTCAAAATAGGTAAAATAAACTTCCAGATTGAAGTTATATATATATATATATATTTTTTTTTTAAGATTTTGAGTGAAGAGATGAATGAATTAGTTTTGCTATAATGTATGCAGCATTTTTTTTTTTGATTCTTCTTATATTGCAACACCATTTTCGTGGTATTTTCGCCCGTTATAGTGATCCACATCTGCTGAAATTGTACGAGATCATCTATTAGTTCAAAATTTAAAATTATGTATAAATTGTATACGATTGTTAAATTATATTATAGTTTTGGTTCTCATATTTGAACAAATGATAAATTATATAGATTTAGTTATAATCTATAAATTATATTTCACATAATTTTACACGCATGAATTTTCCATCATAACTAATACAACTAATATATCGAATTCATCGATGGAAGACTTGAGGTTGTAGTAAGTACCAGCAAAATAAATAAAACGTATACACATACATTTAGATTGACGTAACAAACAAATAAATGACAATTTCTAAAAAAGACAAAAATTAAATAAGATATTTATTAACTTTATCGTTTGTTCAAAAATTAAATTAGATTAGACAATTATAATACATATTATGTATAATATACTATTATATTATAAATGACTAGCTGTCCCGCCCAGCGTTGCTTGTGCCATTTTTTACCCATATTCCTTTTTGGTTTTGACCATGTCAGTAATGAGTAATGACAAATGAAAACAAATAGGTGTAAAGTGGGTCAAACGGCGGACTAATAGTTTTCTGTTTTAACATTTCTTCATGTACTTCCGTATTTTATCGGGAAAAACTTTAGAATGATTGTGAAGCTGTCCCGTCCAGCGCCCGTGCCATTTTTTATTATTTTTTTTTTTTAGCTAAATTATTTGTTGTATATATACATATAAGCGAAAATTCTAAAATCACGATTAAAAAAAATAGAGGGTTGTTTTGCTATATATTTCTAAGAAGACAGTTTATAACATTACATTTTATTGCATAAAATAATATGGCACATAGTTCTTTAGAATTATTTTTATTTATATTAATTATCATAGGTACGTTTTGACCAAACTTTTACTTATTTTTTTTCATTTTATCCGTGTAACTAAGGTACTTCATAAAAATAAATAATTTTAAAACCTCAAAACCGAATTTAAGTACTAAAATCACGAATCTCATACGTACTAAATAAAAAAAAAAATTTCATTAAAATTGGTCATGCTGTTTCGGAGGAGTGCGACCACAAACACGTGACACGAGAATTTTATATATAAGTTGATCAAGATAGCATATCCGTAATAATAATATTATATTACAATCAATTTTTCATAAAAAAAAAAAAAATGATATAATTAAATAAATATTTCGTAAAATAATAATGTAAGTATATTATTAATATAACATCATAAATTAAATATTTATAGAATATTCTAAATATATTATTATATTATTAATAACGAACTATTGAAATAATATTATGAATATATTATTATAAACGAATTATCGAAATGATATTTTGAATATATTAATGATATGACATCATTGATGGAATAATAATATGAAATTCTGAATATATAATCATAATATTGTTAAAATTTAAATAATTATACTACGATTCAAAAACAATTCTATATTTCTATGTGATATTCTACCGTAGAACCGATAATAACATATAATAAGTATAGATACATGTTTTCTACGTTGGAACCTAGCAGTTTATTATCGGATTTGTCCCAACGTGTGCCCGCAGCTGCATAAACAATTTATATAATAATATAGCAATATTAGCGTGTTTCGAGTATAGACCCAACCGTTACTAACGACCGGTTGGTTATACATCACAGTAATCGCCGAATATTGGAAAAATTTGTTAACGTAAACAAATATTATCACGACTAAAATGACGCCAAGACCACAACGGGTCGACCGAGATTTACTTGTCAACTCCATACAGATCTACATTCCCCCTGGCACCGGTGTGCACTATTTAGAGGAGGTTAAAGTTCCTGTTCTTCAAAAGTCCGCAATTTCTATATGTTTTGACTGTTTAGATAAATGGGTATCTATATTATAATATTTTGAAATTCACTTATCTACTCATAAGTAATAATTAGGTAGATAGTCTAGAGGATAGGGCGTTAGGTTAGATTAGGCAGAGTCTCGGGTTCAATACCCGACTCTAGCAAGTTACAAGATTCCGTTTTTTTGCATTTTTTCTTATTAAAAAAAAAATATAATTTTTAAATTATTTAATAAACGAAAATCCCGTGGCCAACCGTTATTTTCTAAATATTTTCTAAATATTATTTAAATGAAAAATATGGAAAAATAAAACATTTTATAAATCATTTCATTATAAAAATAATATTTCATGAATCTTAATAAAATATATTTTTGCTATCTGGGAATGTACTCGTAAGTTAAGTATTAAAGTTATAATAATAAATTATCAATTATGCGTGCTCGTAATACAATATTTTAACAAATTAAATACACATTAATTTATAACTTTAAATTTTCGAGCGGATAATCCACTATATAATTTTAGCATGTAAGGATTATACGGTAATGGAAATAGATAATGAAGCTTTGAAGATAATGAATACAATTTTCAAAAGTATCTTCATTGGGTCATCCCAGTGAGCACGCTTCTACTAGTGTCCTCATTTATTTCAGAACCATCCTGTATACATACATACATATTTATATGTGTGTGTGTGTGTGTGTAAAAAAATAAATATTTTAATGTATTTCGCATTAGTCGTTACTCGGTGATACTGTTATACGTTTACCTTTAACATTCATACTTGAGTTGTTTAACCCGTGTACTGGGAATCGTTCGGTGCGAACGCATTACAATATTCGAATTGTGCAGTAGTCGTTATGATATTATGTCAAAATATTATAATAACATGTTTACGCGAAAAACAAAAATTCGATCGCAGTATTACAATAATTGTCCATGCATTATGGGTATGGCCGGTCGACCTAACTCAAATAATATTACAATGTTATATTCTTTCATACAATATTGTATGTTTATTGGTCGGCAATTATAATAAACGATCGTTTTCACAATGTTATGTCTAATATCGAAACGGCGGATTACAAAATAATATTATTTACAGAGTGTCTCAAAACGAAATGCTCGCCGGAATGAAAAACGGCCCGGAATGCCGAAATCTCCCGCGAAACGAGAATATAATACAGAAGCCGGCGAAAACCATGATAAAATGTGAGAGAGAGCCGGTGGAGGTACCGGGGATCTTTTTCGCTGTGTCGGTGGATTGCGGCCCGATCCCTAAACCACGTATGAGCAGCGACCCGGGTTTACGAGAGGGACGTACGAATTGTAATCACATTATAATTGTTATCACTTCGTGTCAGCCCAATAGTGCCACCCAAGCAAGTGCTTCTTGTTCACACGTTTTCTTCGTTTTTAATCTATTACTTCTGAACTTTTTATAAGTCAAGATTGAACGTCAAGTAACATATCAACAAAGTCATAGACGTTACTATGTAAAGGCTCAGGCTGGCTAGTATAGAACGGCATTTCTAGAATTGTTTATCGTCCGCTGTTATATTTTGAATTAGATACCGATTTTGATGCGGTACATTTTACACACTTTATTTTATAAATAATAAAATAATAAGGTAAAAACAAAATTATTGAAATGGTTAATACTCGTAAATAAATAAAATAAATAAATATAGTGAATAAATAAGTTAATGAATGCGTCGCCTGGAGTATTATGATAAGTGTATTGTACGACCGGTTTCGAATTGAAAATTCGTCATCAGGTATATCGCAGTCAATATGTAAAACGCGACTGAATATCAAAAGAATCAAATCAAAGAATACATCATAACTAGGCGTATCAGCGATAAAATTTCTAGACAAAAATAAGGGTTCCTCTGGTCGCAACTAATCTACAGCCGCCGATAGAATGGAAGATAACCAAAGTGTGTCTCGTGAAGTAAAATCGTCAAACTTACCCTCCGAAAATAGGAGTGATTTTGGTGGAAAAACGTATCCTGTGTTACTCGCCTTTGTGTAACGATCACTAAATAGGTATACATAATATAATCAGCAATAGCGGATTTTCCAACTACATTTTTCTGGGAGCGGTCCTGAAAAATAATATGCATTTAAAAAGTAACTCTATTAATAGATGCCTCTTCTTTGGACGGCATTTAATGAAATTATTTCAGTGTCTGGGACAGGGTCCAGACCCCCTAGACCCCTACCCGTAAATCCGCCACTGATAATCAGGATTGCTGTAGCGGTCGAGGAGTCCACAATAATAAATCGCGTACAAACACAAAATTAATTTGTATGTAGCGGATAACGTACGATACGTGTCTTTCGAGCGTTATTCTTTATTTATATTAACACAATTAAAATAATAAATTGATGTTTCTAACTTTTTTTTTTTAGAAACAATAGAAACATAGTATTATATAAAGATATTTGAAAAAAAAAAAAATCTCGATACACTTGTGTCTACCGTTCGATATTTCGAAAAGTATTAACATGTTTCGATATTGCGTTTTTGAAACGATTTAAAAACAAGCGGCTCTAAAATGTTACATTCATTTTTTTTTTTTTTTTTTTTTTTCCCCATTTTTTAATGGGNATTTATTTTTTTTTTTTTTTTTTTTTATCACCATTATTTAATGGGAGACGACACCACTATCGACTGTTTTTCACGCGGTTAGATATTTTAAATTAAAAATGTCAACACCGAAATCGGTTTCAAATAAATCGTTTATGACGTATTTAAATACATAGGTATGTAGGTATAAAGTAACTGAAAACTATTTAAATTTACCAGCGGTATAGCTTGTTGAAATAAAGACGACAAATAGTAATTGTAACGTTATATTTTAGAACGGCTTGTTTCTTTAATTGTCCAAACGAATATTTTTCGAAATATAGAGCGTAGACACTTAAATGATTCGCTCTGTATATAATTGTTGTATAATAATTGTGTATCGTTAAAATAATAACTATAAAGATTATACCATTTAACGATGTCGGTATTCGTTATTACACTTTCTCCCGACGCGCGACGGCGGCGAGCGACTAATTTAAATTGCATACTGTCCGTGAAATTTTCGGAATAAAATCAATCGAATGCATTAAAAATCGTGAGCGATTTAATTATATCGTTTGTACGTTACGTTTATATGATATAATATAATATTTGTTTAATAGTGTACCTATTTTCCCGGTTCCCCTGCGTTTTTTCATGTTTTCTCCTGGTTTTTCCCATTTAAAGTACCTTCCCAGTCCGATTTCCTTTTAGAAAAAGTTCTACCGTTGGAAATCAGAGCGAAATTGCTGGTAGAAAAGCTGTACACAGAAAAAAAAATTAAATAAAAAATAAACATCATTGTAAAACCAATAAAAACGACTACATTACACTTTATTTTTAACTACCATATACAACTTATATTAAACCACGTGTTAAATTTTCAATGATTTCTGTTTGGTCAAACGATTTTATCCACATACCGCCGAATAACAAACATGTTAAAAATACCGGATCTATACCGAGTAAAAATTAAAAATGTACCAATAAATAGCTTAAAAACCGCTATATAATAATTTGAAAATTTAACGACTTCTAAAAAAAGGCTAATATACGTCTTCTTTGTTCAAATTTCAGTTCTTTACAATTATTCTTATTATTTTTAACCGACTTAAACTAAAATCTAGAATAACGAAACCGTTTATTCTGGTATTTTCTAAATTTGTTTCCCAAATATTATGAAAACCCATTGGAAAATCAAAAAAAATGATCTCTGTAATACGAAAACCAGATCCGAAATCCAACGATAGCAAGACTTCTGGTAGAAAAATTGTTTACAGGCTCAAAAAAAAAAAAAAAACACATTATAGTAAAACCAATACATCCCTTGCTACGCTTAGTAACGAAAAGAACGTTTCGAATATTTGTAGTGATCAATTGTATTGGTATCACGTCAATTATTCGCCGAAAATGGTACGCGCGAAAAATAATTGGAACACAACAATACATTTTTCGTAAAAATTTCAAATATACATGTAGGTATATTCTAATTATTCTGTATATTATTCTGCCCTTCAGTTCTTCATTGACCGTTACACGTACTGTGCATATTTTTATCGACGTTTACTTATATCGAAAATTCTATTAAACTTATAAAACCCCAATAAGGAGAATAGTTATTGTTTTTAAAGTTCAATAGACAAGCCGGATTATACAATTAGTTAACAATGGGAAAATAAATAAAACGGCTAAATACGATTTTACTCGAATTCTAAATACTATGAAGGCTAACGATGAGTATACAATCCATACAACATTTGTACGGGTAATAAATTGTCCATCTATAACCCTTCCCTACTCCTCCTGTCTAAACTTTAAACTGTTATAACTCTTAAACGGTAAATTTGATATTATTGTTATGCATATCAAAATATTCTCTATTCAAATTTGCGTTCAAAAGGGTGGGGGGGTTCGTATTTAAAAATTAAAAATATGTACCTATTTATTTAAGGCATTTTTGAGTAAGGGTAAAAAATTAAAAATTGTATTAAAATTGTGCTTAAATGAATCCATAATGATTAGAAAAAACAGAAATCAAATTCATTATAATTCCTCAGTGATAATTGATAGTTCATGATAAAAAAAAATCATTCTGTATTGTTAAAATTATTATTGAAGTAATACAATTTAGCAGTTCGCCTATTAAAGTTATATACCTAATAGCTTAATAGCATATTACGTTGTTACCAAGGCAATAAAATATTAAAATAAATATATATATTTTTTTTACGTGCATAATGTTTAATGTGTAAAAAAACGGCAATAAAAAAAAAAGACGGACATACTTCGCACTCGAATGCAACCACTCATGTAGGTGGAAAGTTGGGAAGGTAGAATACAGAAGGGAATTTAATATACATCTATAAACAACGATAAGCCGTTGCTCACGATAAAACGATTCTAAGCGCAGTTCAGTTGATGGTGATGCTTTGTCAACAATATATATGTCATATTATGGTAAAATATTTAAATAGGCATTGTATATTTCTTTAATAATATTTGTTTAATTATTATCCTAGGACACGTTTTTTTTTTTTTTATTATCATTATTCCTAAGCTCGATGTTTAAATTTTGTCGAAATACTCGAAATCTATCCTACAACCGAACTGTTGTCTGCGGTAAATTTGTCATTTATTTACTTAATAATTAACTCCCATAGTGGGTAAGCTATAGATGTTTAATTCCTATTCCATATTAATCTAATTGAGTTCAAATTAAAATCAAAACTAATCATATCCTGATATTATTTTATTATGACTCTTCTTGAATTATAACCTTTTTGTTTGATAATATAAACGTTTCCAAATTGAAATCCGGATTAAATTAGTAATTCCGATCTATTCGATCTGGTTAAACTGTGATGGCAGATTTTGTTTGTTTGAAATATAGATACCTACCCGATCCGGATTGGATACAGATTAGGATTCGGATTTTATGTCGGGCTGTACTATAATATCCTATAATAGTTTTGAAATATTATATTTGATATTTGCCGAATCTTGTTCATAGTATCCATATCGAAAACAAATTATAATTCCAAATAATTTTCCTGTAAAACGATTTAAAATCTAACAGTTATTTTTGCGAATATACGACAATACGACACGCAAGAAAATAAAATTATAAATATCGTTTGAATATCCAATAACAATGCTGTGGCCGTTACAATATTATAGTTACAAAAACGTAATACATTTCGATAAACGCGTAATAAAATAAATTACTCGCTCCGCTAAGAATCTAAAAATATCGGACTTGCAATATTTTGGTTCCGGGAAAGAAGGACTTGGGCTAACCGTACATTCCGTATTTCAATTTTTCGTCCCTTATTTTTCCTGACGAAAATTTCACCCGTTGCGTCCCGTTTTTTCGAGCCCGTCCCATATTAATCCCGTTGTTTTCCCTCACTGTTAACTTTTGAAATCGATTTGATGGCTTAATGACATTATTCAATAAAATCTCTACAATGGCGTATTATCCATTGCATAAAATAGGTAATGAACACGTTTTAACAACGATTTTTGAAAAGAGTTTTACAATAATTTACTAAAAGATAATAAATAATTATAGTCGACGTGATTGGTTCAGCGCAAACCGGGAGAAGAAGAAATCGATCAATAGTCGTCGTTAAAATAAATTCGTCTTTGAGCATACTTTTTTTATTTGCATTTAAAAATCTTTATAAAGCACACGATGTCGTGATTATTCCGTTTTAGATTCTGACCGGTTTCACAATGATGTTTATTTTTTATTCTATCTGCAAACAACGATTCGAAAAGTAAACCTTGCTCTAATGTATAAAGCAGTAACCTTTCTGAAAAGAAACTTTGCCTAGTTGAAGCATTAGAGAAGTCGTCGTTTTGATTTTTCAAGGCGTTTTCAAAATAATATCGGGAACACCGTGTGTTTAATTTGTTTTTTTTTCTCATAAGTGTCCCGTATTTTTATTTCCATTTTTATGGTCACTCTAGCTCAAGTCAATAATTTTCAATGCGAGAAAATCCACGAAAATACGTACGCTCGCGCCGTTTAAGCCGAAAAATAAAATGGAAACAATTACACAAAACCAAGGTATGAAAAAAACAAAATTGCCATAATCGGCTCGGGGTACCCGGGAAGTCCATAACATAACCAATATGGTCCCGAGCTCGAGTATTTCGGTAAAACGTTCGACATCCGATAGTTCGACGGATATTTTTTTATCGAAGAAACATTATTAACGCTTTGTACGGTAACATTTGAATCGTGTACATTTAACTATACCATTATGTCATAGGCGCGGAGAAATCGTTTTTAATGCGTTTTAAACGATCGCGTGGAAATCGCGTCCGCTTTTGCCATTATTCGCATTTGCGGCGGCCCCACTGCCACCGATCCCGAAGTGTCGCTACCGTCACTTATATAAACTCTGGACGTCCGTCGAAAAGGCACATTGTTCCTACAGTCGTCCTACGGTCGAAGACACATCAACAGACGTCAACAAACCGTCCGCCGATACCGATACCAATACCGAACCTACCTGGCTACTTACGCGGAACACCATATTATCAACCGAGTAGTTCTCATCGACGCGCGCGCATTCAAAAATGTTCAAGTGAGCCAACAATCGTATATTACAATTTAATAATCGCATGATTATAATAGCCGGTTCCACGACCGGGTCATTCGGTCGCGGTCGAATATCTCGCGGTGTTTACAATCGTTTTCGGCCGTCGACAAATCGTATCGAATCATTCAAACCACCGGAATGAATAACACGATTTTTTTTTTTTTTTTAATTTGCGCGGGAAATACGCCCGGGTTTAATCGAGCGATCGGGATTTTCACCGCGGACATAGGGAAACTTGCACCGCGCAACGTCGGTAATTAATTCGTTCGGTATCAAACAGACAGTAATTGATGTTTAAAAATCTGATACAGTTTCGAGGTTCTCAAACTCGAATGATTCTTTTCGCAGCATAGAAAAACTAAAATTGACGTTGTACGGCGCGAATTCTCATTGTTTTATGGCGAAAATTCGGTTTCTCAACTATAAGCCCCGTAGCCCGCTCGAAACGTTTTTTTCGTCAATATTTTCGTCAACCCTACGATTATACTTGTAACGGCACGGGAACGTTCGTAAATGTATTTGAAAGGGAATTTCAATATTTTTTTTTATTTTTTTTGAAAATTTAATTTTTTCGAATAACAAATTGCCTGTATACGTAACCCCTTGACTACGGGATACGGCGCGTCATCCAAAACTGTCGTACAGAACGACTTTAAAACGGTCGACTTGTAAAATGTTTCCTAATGTTTCGCAGGTTCGCAGTATTGATCGCGGTCGTGGCGGTATCGGCGTCTTTGGCCGTTAACGCGCCGGACACCCGGGAACCGAGTGTCGCGTCCAGCAACACCGTCGCGCACAAGAGGTCGTACCAGCAGCAGTTCGAGCAGAAGGGACCGCAGCAAAACGGCGCGGCCAAGGCGCCGTCCGGCGGCGGCAAGGGTCTGTCCAGCCTGCTCGGCGTGTTGAGCCTGCCGAAAAAGCTGGTGGGCGCGGTGACCTCGGTGATTGGCGGTCTGTTGAAGTCCCTGGGCGAACAGAATCTGCTCAAGGCCGCCAAGCTGGCCGCCCTGGTGACCGTGCTGGGAACTGTCGCGACCGTGGGCGCCGTGGCCGTGGCCGGTCTGGTGTCGGCCGTGTCGGCCATCTGCGGTGTCGTGCTGTACGTGAAATACCTGTTGGGCGCCGGCAACAATAACGGCGGCGGTGCGTCCGACTCGCACATCGACAACGTCAGCGACTTCGTCAACGGCGCTTTCAGCAAATACGAACAGTACGAGGGATGAGACGAGCGGTCGCCGCGACTCTGTTATCGTTTTATTTATTTGTAAACCGGCGCGCGGGCGTACACGCCGACCTGCGCGGCACACCGGCGCGCGATTATATTATCACTGTAAATTATTTTTATTTATACGACGAATGCCTAAAATAAACTGAAATGTTTAGTTCGTCAAACCGTCGTTTGTTTATTGCCATTTACCCGATACTCCGCAGGCCGATGGCCAACAAGAATGGGCCCCGCGCGACAACGCCCGCCGAGCCGGACTAAAACTAAACTTAAAAATGATTAGAAACGACTGAACAATGCGGGGCCGGCGCGTTTGTGTGTGTTCCGAGACGCGCCCGATTAGACGAGGGTTAAAAAAACAAACCGCCCTGGCTATTTGTATGGCGTCACTGTTATGTTCGTCGCCTAAAATACATCGGCTATTTGATGTGATTTACGGTATTCGCCAATATATTTGTACGTCTTAAACTTACAACCCGCGTGATAATATACGGTTTTCAAGTCGTGAAAATAGAACTATACGAATATTACGACTAGTACATGAATACCGAAGACAAATTTTAAAAACAATCTATTAACGTAGGTGGGGACTTCTCGAAGCAACACTGTTTGTGCGTGTGACGGAGACGAGCATCAAAAAGACGTGCAAAATCAATATCACGAAATAAATAATCCATTAGGTATTTTCTGTCGAAAAAAAAAATTAATAATAATAATAATTATAAAAAATAAAAAAACCAACTATCATTTTTTACACAAAACCACAATTTAAATCTGTTATAAAATAAAAACAAGTAAATAATACATACCGCGTGTTTCTTTTATCGTGAAACACTGAAAACCTTCGAAAAATGTTCACTATTTTTGAATACTTAAGTACAAAAGTAAAATTTTACATTATCATTATTTTCGTTACCCTTATAGTTGGGGGTGAAACTAGCTACTTTTGATTTTCAAATGAAAATCTATATTGAAAATGCCTTAAATATATGGAGTATTAGTTAAAATAAATTTTGGCATTGAAATTTTTTATTTCCGTCAATCCATTGACGAGATATTCCACTTTTAAATTTTGTTCGGGAGAATAGTAGTGGAGCATCGTTTGTGTGGCGGTGAGGCAAGGTATTTCAATAAAGTACCACTACTCTATTCCCACCCGTACTTAAAAGTGGAATATCTCGTCAATGGATTGACGGAAATCAAAAATTTCAATACCAACATTAATTTTAACTAATTATCAATCTTCTTATGGAATTTTTAATATAGGTTGCTATTTGAAAATCAAAAATAGGTTTCATTCCCCCTCCAAAAAAAAAAAAAAAAAAAAAAAAATAAAAACGAGAGCAACAAAATATAATGTAAACGTAAAATCTTAGAGCTGCTTGTTTTTTAAATTTTCTATAAAACAAATACCAAAAAAAAATTAATACATTCCGAGATAATGAGTGTTTAACGATAAAAGAATCGCTCAGTATTACGGTAAAAAATGCTTAATATATTCGTCAACAACTGTAAACTATATAATGATTTTGTCGGTAGGTACCAATATGGTATTTTTTCAGATTTTAGCGAAATGCAGAAATGAAACCGGGAATAAAAATGTACATCTTTGTAAAACTATTAGCTTCTTCGCTCCACAACTCAGAATCTAAAAATTATTATATTTTTTTTTTTTTGTTTTGGTCGTAATTATAATTTTAAAATAGGCGCCCACCACAATGATTGTTCATTATCGTAGACCCTGCGTGGCTGCGTCGTAGTACTACGCCGGTTTAGTTGAAAATCTGTCCATCAGACTTCATCGGTCCGAAGCGTGCAAACGATTAGGGTTTTCGATTTAAGTTAAACGTCGCACCACGAATATTAATTATTGTTCCTCCACTAGACGGTGTGCTAAAACTGTGTAAACCTCGAGAAAATACATTTTCGACACGCGTCACACCGCGAGTGCAGGTCGCCGGCTGCGCTGTAGTTGGGAATCTAAGATTTTTTTTTTTTTTTTTTACCATTTTTACCTCATCGGTCAACGAAATATTACTAGCGGAGTTAGGATTTGTATGTGTGTTTTTTTTTTTTTTTTTTTTTTTGCCACGTTCAAACGAAGTTTTTATGAGTAATGTCCGCGATTTATATTATTCATATGAATAATGGTACTATTTTTATTTTACATGATTTTGCATAATATTGAGCTTAATGCATATTTGTTCGTATTTATTGTATTCAACTGATCAAACTGTATAACTTGGTTTTTTGATCGAAGATACATTATGTTTTTATAAGTACAATCATATGGTACAATTTGCGATAAAAGAGCAAATAGTTTGACGGAGAAACACAATTAAATAAAAGTGTGTAGGTGTGTTTTGGCGAATAATCTGGTTATATCCGTTACCATAAATGGTTATATAATTTTGGTTAACGGTTGTAGATTCACGAAAACGACGCGTTTATGGTTATTGCAAATACCTATAATATTAATTGATAGTAAACAAATTACTAGGTAAATATTATCTAATCATTATTTTATCAATAACCAAACATCATGACCGTTCATTTCGTTTGGTTATGATATTTCAGTGACCTATAACCAAAGTAATAACCGAAATCACCAAAACGACATGTTTATAAAATACAGTAATTAGGTTACACTTGGTTATTCGCCAAAACACGGTTAATATAAAATCCGAGATAAGATATAAATTTTCGGGTATTACACAGAATCCTAATATTTTCTGTGTCGTACTAAACGTTCAAATAAGCGTTCATCAGTCCAAAACGGACTAGTTTTCAGTGTCATTGTAGTAAAATTCATGCGATTTTTACTTTAAAAACGCCTCAAGTAAAAAATGGAAGTGCCAAATTCTGGAAAAATCCCTTTATTTAAATATGCGCCGACCACAACGTAACGTTGAAAGAAGCTTTAGCCAATACAATCAATATGAAGATCCAATCACCGATCAATTATATTCGAAAATTTAAAAAAAAAATATTCGGTCGTAGCATGTGACACACGTATTTTCATTATTGAATATGAATTATAAATTGTGTCAATAAAATATAATAAAAAAAATCATTAATAAATATGCATACGAAAAATAAATAAACAATTTTCAATTTTTAATTATATTTTATTAAGACCATCAGCCAATTTATTTAAATAAATAAATATATTTATTTTTTTAAACTATATTTATGTGTATATCTTTAAAAAAATAAAATTTAAATTTGCATATTTGAAGGAAAAAAAATGCATATTTCTTTGTTTTTATTTTCATACAAATCTTAGTCCTGATTACTTTTAGTTTCTGAGTGTAGCGAAGAATGTAATGGTTTTACTAAGGTGTTTATTTTTTTAAATTTTTTTATACTGTGTACAAAAATTCTACCAGAAATCTTGCTCCGATATAAACGCGTGGCACCATTTCTGAAAGGGAATTTTGTCTAGATGGTACTTTAGGTAGGTCATTTTTCGAATTTCCTAAAAGTTTTCCCAGCAAATGTAAAATACCGGGGGAAAAAAAAAAGGAAAAACGAGAAAATCGATACAACATTAAACAAATATTATTAAAGAATTTATATAGAGCCTATTTAATTATTTTACCATAATATGACATATATATTGTTGACAAAGCATCACTATTAACTGAATTGCGCTCAGGATCATTTTTTCGTTAGCAATGGTTTATCGTTGCTTATAGATATCCATTAAATTACCTATAACAGTTGCTGCATCCGTTTCCATTATCCAAGGACATCTTTTTTTTTTTTTTTTTTGTAAATAATAAAATAATATAGTAAAAACATATATAAATATATTTTTTGTTTATGTGTTTGCGTCTGTAAGCAACTTTTCTACCAGAAATTTCGCTCGAATCGAAAAACGACGAGAGACCTGTGGATTTACGGAAAGTTTTTTTTCGCCCAAAATAGGTACGAGTAGAAAACCGGGAATTATTTGCACGCACGTAGAGTGGGCTGCCTTAACTTGTTTAATACTGGCTGTTATGTTTGTGCGACGAACGACAATTATTACACTATTTACACATAAACTGCGTACCGTCACTAAACGTATTTTCAAATAAATACTATTTCGAAATGCTCTGTCGATACATGGCTACCGACTTTTTCAGCGCGTCCATACAGCGTCGTGCTGGATAGTTATACCGCGAAGCCCGCGAGAGAACCGTAAAAAAAGACAAATAATATTTTCTAATAATTTCGCACATAATTGTGCACTACACGGGTTTATTGTAAGACGATTATACATAATAATTGTTTTGCGCGTGAACATAATGAGTAAATGTATAAAAACGGAGAGCCGAAAACAGTATTTTTTTTTTTTTTTGTACGACTCGAACACGATATTTTAGTTTATTGTTCAGCGCGTAAAATAATAACGTAATAATATAAGTGTACAATATTCAATAAATATAGGTGATTTCGCG
This sequence comes from Cinara cedri, assembly GCA_902439185.1. NCBI lineage: Eukaryota > Metazoa > Arthropoda > Insecta > Hemiptera > Aphididae > Cinara > Cinara cedri. The sequence goes on along the minus strand of CABPRJ010000515.1, from coordinate 420,989 downwards.
ACGTGACGTTAGGTTACGACCTATGCCTTATTATGGTGTTGGATGAGGTTCTCGTATTTGTCGAAGGCGCCCAAAACGAAATCACTGAGCGTGTCCACGTGGGCTTCAGAGAGTTGGGCGAATTCACCGCCGAAGAAGAACCGGACGTACGGGAGCACGGCGCAGATGCCCGAGATGATGGACACGAGACCGGCCACGGCCACGGCGGCAACGGATCCCAAAACGGTGACCAAGGCGCCCAGCAGTACGATTTTGAAGATTTTCTTCGCGTCCATCGACTTCAGGGTGCTGAACACGTAACTGGCCACGGCGCCGACTATTTTCTTCGGTCCGCTAATCAGATGGTGCAGACCCGACAGACCGGTGTCCACCAGTGAGGCGGCGTCGTACGACTGTTCCGGCACAGCTTCGACATTGGTCTCGGACACCGGCACCGGGTTCTGCGGCTTGAAGACGATTTTCTTGTGCACCACTATGTTGGACTCTGCCGGGCTGGGCTCTTGGCTGGCCACGGGAATGCTGTTGGCCAACGACGCCGACACGGCCAGAGCTGCGAACAATATCGTGTACCTGTGCAACAAAAACGAACAATTGTTTACCAACGATATTTCGAGGGAACGGGGATTCGGTTGAGTTTTCGAATAACTCGCCGGTGTGATGGAAAATATTAGTGAAAATATTCGACAAAACAGATGTCAAACGATCGGTATAACGAACGTAGGCTGTATAAGTATGTTTGAAACCTCGCGGTCGAATACGCCCCGTTTGTAACACACGGCGCGGCCCGGTATAATATTACGTACTAATTTAATCGGGTTTTGTCGAATAATAATAATTTGTTCTAAATTAATTATCTTAGATTTTTACATCGTAAAACGGGCACTCACTTGAACATTTTTGAAATTCGTCTGTTGCTGCCGGTCACTATTGAATACTGGTACAAGACTATACACGTATTGTTGATAAGTATAGTGGAGCTGATGGTGGCGACGACTTCGGTTTAGTTTTCGGTGTACTGTTCGGCCGGTTGACTGAATGAGTGAAGTGCCTTTGTCGACCGGGTTCGTCGGGCTTATATAGTCCGGCGATTTTAGAATCGATCGGCGGCGTCAGTGGGACATAGTAAGGGGTACGTTCCCACCGTGCCCGCGAGAATCGAAGACGTGCGAAATACGGACGATCATTTAGATCGCATTAACACGCAATGTTAATTAGCCAGGTGAGTATATTAGGAATTCACGTAGGTACTGCAGGTAGACGATTAACACGGTTAATAATCGCGTCAACCTATAACGTGGTGGTTAAAATACGTCGAAAATTAAAAACGCATGAACACAATTCGAAAAAATCATACAAGTCAGCTGCTCGAAAAAAACTGACATAAATGTCATATTGATTTTGTTATATTCTAGATTCTGTATTGGTTTTACAATGACGTTTATTTTTTTTTATTTTTTTTCTATTAACAACTTTTCTACCAGAAATTTTACTCCGATTTTCAACTGTAGCACTTTTTTTGAAAAAAATTCTGGTGGTACTTTAGGTGAGTCATTTTTTGATTTACCTATGAGTTATCACAATTAATGGGAAAAATATAGGAAAACGGGAAAATTTACGAAATGTATTATTTTAAAATCGTAATGGCCTCACTCCGCTCAGAATCGTTTTTCGTTACCGGTAATAAATCGTTGAGGACACATATACATTTAATTTTCCCTTTACTTTCCTAACTTCACACCTACAACAGCGGCCACCCATCGTGCGAAGTATGTCTGTTAGTTTTTTATTTTCATTTGAGATATCATTGCCATATCTCGGAAAGAAATAATTTGTTTGGGAATTTATTTTTTTTTTTTTGACATTATCAAAACCAAGTAGGTGTAAAACGTCAAATTACCATAAATTTTGAGGTACTGGACCACGGACTACCATTAATTTTGATTTTCAAACGAAAACCTATTATATTAAAAATAGCATAAATAAACTAATTATTATTTTTAATACATTTTGGCGTTGACATTTTAGATTTCCGTCGACCCGTTGACGAGATTAGCCCACTTTTAAATTTAAGTAAGGGAAGAGTGATGGAGCATCATTTAAGTGGCGGCGCGATGTATGGCGTTTGAATAGTGCTAAATTACTCTCCGGATAGTGGTTTCACCTCTGAATATGAGAATGACAAAATATTATATTGTAATGCAGTTTTCTAGAGCTACTTGTTTCTTTAATATTGTCAAAAATATTAATAAAGAAATGTTTAAGAAGTTCAATACTTTTCGAAATATCGTATTGACCATATATTCTCCTCGGGGGACGTCATGTATATGAACATTAGGTATGGGAAAAAAAAACGTTACATAATAACCAATGTTTAAAACGAAAACGAAATTTCCAATTGACTATTTAAAAACCAGTGTTTGCCATAACGTTAAAATACAATATAGAGACGGACATTTGCAGTTTTTTGACGACACAATAATATTATATCGAATCCCAATATTCATAATAATCGAAAAATGCAATTTTGATTGATTACCACTTTCGAAAAAGACAGATTATTATTAGATTGTTGAAATTGTCTAACCTATTATGCACGTTAAAGTTTCTGCGCAGTGGTAGTTGTTTTTACAATAATATTTTAGATTCAGAGCAACGGCGTATTTAGGATTTCACAAGCAGCTCTAAAATGTTACATTATCTTTATATATTTTTTTTTTTTTTTTTTATCGTCCTTATTTTTATCTACTTTTGATGTTCAAATATCAATTTATATTGTACGTTCCGTAAATAGATAAAGCTTTAGTAACTAATAATTCTATTTAATAGTTTAATACTTCTATTTAAATAGATTAATACTGTATATTTATGGATTTTTTAATACAAGTCCTCATTTGAAAAACCAACATTGGTATTGTCACAGATTACTCCTTAGATGTTGGGAAAAATCCAAGTATACGAAAATATTGTCTTTAAATACATTTAAAAATTCCAAAAATCAGAATTTGAATACTTTCAAAATTTACCCAAAAAATAGGGCGAGTACGCTTAGTGAATCACTCTGTATACTAAAATTAAATTGTTAAACAAATATTGAACATAGTCTGTAAATTTAAAATATATATAATATTGTAAGATTTTTTAGCACCTTTGAAAAAAAATTGTATACGTAATCATTTTCCTAACTGCGTACGACCGGTACCGAAATAGTAGAGCGTGGGACGTTTACCGTACGTCGCTTGTAAAACCCGTACAAATGCAATATTAGTTTTAAATTTTTTTTCTCGTTTTTTAATTTTTTTTTCTACTCAATTATATTGAGTCGACGTATTTCACAACGTGAAACACGAAAATATATATTTTTTGTTAATCACGAAATTATAATGTATAATATATTTTTAAAATGTATTACCATTATACATACGCATATTATTATACAGTTTAAATACCGTGTTTTTATCGAGTTATCGATTATTATTACGAGTTATCAATAAAACCGAATAAAACTGCAATCAAACGGCAGTACGATTTTCGACTTTTACATAATTTATAACGCACAGTAAACAATACTATAACCGTATTCCTACACCGCTATATCGGTTTCGTACGTGGGCGAGTTGTGTTTGAACGCGCCCGACGTTCGGTCGTTGTATTGTTATTATGGACGATAGCCGAAGTGCAATATAATAATATCAAGAATACCGAAAAAAAAATAAAATGCGTTCACAAATGCTACGTGAGGGGATAAAAAAACGTCAGTAAAAAAAATAAAAAAAAAAAACTCAGCGACTCGTAATGATGACGTTTACCCGTCGTCCGCTCAAAAAAAAAAACGTGTTTTTGAAAAAAACATACATAACATAACATAACACGCGTGTAACATTTCGCTCGTAACGCGATTATACAACGCATTATCATCCGCGTCGTTGTTGCAGTAATTATACTGTAGAGATACTCGGTGAATTGCCCGGTATTTCAATCGGTTTTCGGAAAAACGCGAATCGACAAAAGAAATGCAATTGAACGCGCGTTTGCGATTCCGCACTTATCGTTTTTTATCCGTTAAAAATGCTGAACATCCACGTCCGTGACGACCAAATTAAATCTCGCAATAGCAATTTTTCTCCACCAATTTCATCGTTCCGATTTTTTCCATATATTTCGGACCAGGGGAGGAGGGCAGTGAAAGTCCGGGGCACATTTGAGTAAAATACTTTACAGCAATTACAGTAGATTTATGGGAAAAAAAAATACAAATAATAGGTGCAAGGTTAAATTTAAAACGTTAAAACAAGTATTTTCTTATTATTTTTTTTTCAATCTATTTAGAATACAATATTGAATACTTTCAAAAAAAATTATTTTTAAAATATCAAGAACATATTTTAAAAAGTATTCTGAATACGGTTTTTATATTTCACAATAGCTTATTTGAAACGTTACTGTCCATGTCTGGTCGGGGTTTATATCGTTTCCTCTCCATTAGCTTAAGAATAAGCATTTATTTAGTAATTTAATCCCGAAATTTATACATAATGTATTTCAGCTATAAATGTGTGCACACAAAACAAATACGAAAACAACTTTAAAATCAATTTTGGAGACAGAACAAGTGTTATAAATTATTTTTTAGATTTTGACAACATTTTAAAGACAGTTTTGTCAATGTTTTACTATTCTCTAAATGTTCAACGTATCATTATATTGAGAGTACCTATACAAATCTTATTTGTTTTTTTTTTTTTTTACAGAATTTCCACCGAAAATAAAAACTTATTCCACTCTGTTGTGTCTATTATTATATAAAATGCGTATAATATTTTCCGCTATTTTTGGACACTTTTAGCGGCTTTCTCTGGGCCAGATGACTCGAAACTCGAGAATCAGAATCGTTTTTAGACAGTGATCTTGTACGAGTATATTATGTAGTATGAACTGTATAACTTTGGTTACACTTTTACTGTATTCGTAATGATTTTTTTTTTAAATTTTTGTATTTTGCAAAGAAAATTGAGGTCGTTCAAAACGTTTGTTCCTTTTTTAAATAAAAAAAATGTTTTATTATTAAAATACCAACGTCTATTTTATGCAAAAAGTTAACTATTGAATAAGGGCAGCGTAAATTAGATTTGCCGTCAAAAAACCCAAGGTCGGTCCCGGGTATATTGCCCGTTAAAAAAACAGATTCGACCAGGGGAAGTTAGGGGTTATATCCTCGCCTCGGTATACAAGTATAGAAACGTACAACTACGAGTAGGTATTTATTAAATAATTTAATCTTGAAATGTATACATAAATAATATATAATTGAATGATTTAAATTTAATACGTGCGTTGCATGAGTTTAATGCAACGAATATAATCGCGTGAATACACGACTGACGATAAGCAGATGGTTCGAGCATTGCTTTTCAAAGTTTTTAATTCTAAGATAAAAATGACTTTTTTAGGAAATCAAATTCCACGTCGTTTTTATAAAAAAATATTAGGCGTGTTTCGGCGATGCGGTTTCGAGCAACTTGGTTAGGTAGGTACTAGTTTAGTGAACAAAAACCTGTTTCGGCGACATAGTTCACAGTAATTGTTTGAAAGCCGAACGGACTTTTCGGCACCCGGGTTGCCGGAATCAACAGACAATTGAAAACTACGTTTACTGTTTTCGGTTACCAATAGTCTACTGATAAGGACTATCATTCAACCGTTCCATCCATTTTCTATCGAAAAATAGATCCTTTTCTACGAGTTACGGGTAAAACTATGGTGTAGCGATTAAAAATCGACGTTTTTTCATAGTTCATCGGAGTCGTAGAAAAGAAGATTCAACGGTTTGTTCGTCGTTGAAAATTCCCGGGCGCGGCGCCGGACACGGCGAACGCCACTGTGACGGCCTCTTGATTTTTTACTTTCGAAACGCCGTTTTCGGGTTGCCGCCGTACGACGACGGTACCTCGCGTACGTGTTTGTACAAAAACGTATTCTCGACACCGGAATTTCCTCGGACGCATAGCAGCAGACATAATAATAATAATAATAACAATAATAATAGATACATACATACGGTTCGGCCGAATTGAAATACATAATATTTTTATTATTTTTTTTTATAAATAGTTTTTCGTATACATGTACATTTATAAAATATAATATAAGTAGTAATAATATAGGTAGCGTGTAAAAAAAAAAAAAAAGTTATGTCCGATTCGCGGACAATTCGTTACGAACGTTCGAATTTTATATGGGTATACGCCGTTCCGACGAAACGGGGAAAAAAAAAAACAACGTCCGTAGACACGTAACAAATATGACACATATTGTATAACGTGAAAAGGAATTGAGGTATTTTTTTTTTTTTTTGTACAAGCCGAATCGTTGTGTGAAAAAATAGAAAAAGATTATCTCGTTATTTTCACTCGTTTTAATATATTCGTACACGTTATTGTTATTATTAGGGCTCGGAAGTTATAGGAGATGCATGTTTTTCTGTATGCACTGAATTTATAGCGGACCAAATAAGTAAATCTTTCTATACAATGGATATTTTAAAAATCGAACATTTAAAATGCATATTTCGTTAGTTTTAAAGAAAACGTGCATATTTCATCGATTTTCGGATATTTTTACGCATATTATGCACATTTAATAGTTGTTAAAAAAAAAAAAAAATTGTTCTTTTTTCTTTCTTCACTAATGTACTTTAAATAATATCGAATATAAAACTCAATATTATTTAATGTAGATTTGATTGTTTTTTCTTATCGTCTCAGTCTACTATTAATCTAATGACAACGGTGCGATTCGTATTTAATCTTTATCTATTGCGTGCATATTAATAATGACATTATATATTTTTGAATAATAAACTTTGAATAGTTGTTTGTATATTTAACAGTTTTTCGTGCGTATTCCACAATTTGTTCGTGCACGTTTTGCCATTTTTACCTCCTATAACTTCCGAGCTCTAGTTATTATATTATTGTTCGCGAGTAAAACGAACGTTTGCAAGCGCAGCAAATGAGCGATTAAAGGGAGTTTACAGAGAAAAAAAATACAAACTAATAAAGAGGAAAAAAAAATATCGCGTTTTAAGGCACGGAGAGGCGGCCGGGGCCGCACGAAAAAATACAATTATAAATGACGGGGAGGAGTACAATTCATACAACGGAAGGAATAAAAACTGTGAAAAATGGCCGTGTTCGCGTATATATTTATATATACGTATAATAATAATAATATGTAAGTATATAATATTATATTTATAGGGTAGTCGCGATCGAAAAGAATATCTGAAAAACGGACACGCAAAAAACGATTGAGCAAAAACATTTTTCGGGCCGCAGGACGACGCTACGATCGTCCGCGGTCTGCACGATCGCCGTGGCCAACGCCGCCGACGACAAAGTCTCCGTGTCTCCGTCTCCTGTTCCTTCCGACTTTTGGCACGTCCTTGAAGAACTCCTCGTCGCCCTCCAGCTCTTCGTACTCGTCCTCGTACAAGTCCCCGGAGTCGGCGTCGTCCACGACGAGAGCCGGCGGCGGCGGCGGCTCCGGTATCGTCGTCGTCGGTGTCGGCGTCGTCGTCGTCGTCGTCGTCGTCGTCGTTGTCGGCGTCGTCGTCGTTGTCGTAGTCGATGCGGCCGTCGTGGACGACACTTGCTGCTGCTGTTGGGGGTTGATGGCACTGTTTTTGGACGACGACGAACTGACCTGCACCTGGACCGAGACCGAAGCTTCGGGGGCTTCGCGGGCAAAGTTCCGTTGCGACTCTTCGTCGTCCACGTCCGATTCGTCGTCGTCGATCCCTAAGCCGACGGCCGCGCCTAACGCGCCGCCGTCGTCGTCGTAATTGCCGTCGTACTGTACACCGACGTCCGCGTTGTACTGCTGCTGTTGGTACGACGACGGTGCGGGCGGTGGAGGCGGAGGAGGCTGCTCGTTCTCGGGTGACGGCCCGTTTTGCAACAACTGGTAACCGTGACGGAAGTTTTGGTTGCCGAACCGTTCGGACGACAGCAGTACCGGCTGTTGTAGTTGCTGCTGCTGATGTTGCTGCTGCTGATGTTGCTGCTGCTGATGCTGTTGCTGCTGATGCTGTTGCTGCTGATGCTGTTGCTGCTGATGTTGCTGCTGCTGATGCTGTTGATGTTGTTGCTGCAGTTGCTGCTGGTGGTGTCTGTACGGCGATAGTGGCGGTGGATGCGAAGGCGCCTTTGACGGGAAGTGCCTCGGGGGTTGGAAATTGGTCACCGTAAATGGTTTAGGCGAAGGTTGCTGTTGCAGCTGCGGCAGCGGCGGCTGCTGCGTGTACCTATGCGGCTGTTGCCCTTTGGGCCCGGGCCCTTGTTCCCGGTCTTTGAGGCTCTCCTGGAACGCGTTGTGCAGTGCTATCAGGGCCGCTATCGTTTCCGGCGAGTTGGTCGGATACGAGACGGCCTGTGCCTGCTGCTGTGTCACCACGGGTCTCGACGTGCTCGTCATCGTCACTGTCGGCGCGGACTGTTTCTTGGCGTTCGGCTGCGTTGTCGGGCCTGTCGAGACGATCGCCCTGGCCGTGGTGGTCGTCGTAGTGGTCGTGGTCGTGGCTGCGGCCGTCGTTGTCGTCGCGGCCGTCACCGATGACACAGACGCTTCGGTGGGTCCACCGATCGTCGTCACTTCCTCTTCGAAATAGTCCGCGGTCCCAGAACATTCGTCTTCGTCCGCGTCGCACTGCACCGGTTCCTGCGATTCTAGCGGTTCTTCCGGCGCAATCCTGAAAACATATTTCCGTTTAGTATTCGAATCTCGTATTAAACAATACGTCACATTTTGTATTGACTAAATTAACGTTAGTGTATTGTCGAGGTGTTACAGTGGACGTTGAGAATAAGCTGGCCTGAGAGTATGTAACACAATGAAGAAGACGAAATAAATACTGGATTGACATTATAATCAGCCAAGACGTTGTATGTTGAAATCGATTATGGAGGAGGGCGTTGAAAGGAAAAACTACTTAGAAATCATGCGAAGGACGCAACTCGTATGTTTACTATTAAAAAGGAATGACGGTCAACAGAATCGGATGGAACGAAATAGCAAACAAATCTGAGGACTAGAATAGAGAGGGAGAGAGAAAGAGAGAGAGAGTTTAGATTCTGAGCGGAGCGAGGTCATTTTTTGATTTTCCCTCGGGATTTTCATAGTAAATAGGACAAGACGTAGGGAAATGGGAAAATTTACAAAATGTAATATTTTAAAATTGTAAATATTACTGCTTTTCAAAACATGTATAAACAAACTTCGCTTAAATTTTTTTTTTCGTTAGTAACGATTAATCGTTGCGTACAGATATATACATTTAAATTTCTCACTTCTCACCTAAAACAGTGGCCCATTCATCGCTTGAAGTATGTCCGTTTGTTTTTTTAAATTTTAATTCGAGAAAATTAACGTTTTAATATTATATATATATATCGATCATTATATTGTTTTCTGTACATAACAAGTGGAACCCCTCCCCAATAAACGATTTAAGTTCTATCACATCTAGAAAACGCCAATATAACTATGGACATTTCAGATCTCAATGATTATTTAGAAAAAAAAAAAACTAATTTGAAAATAATGAAACATTTATTGCTGTAAACTTTTCCGTTTTTCCCAATTATTAGGCAAACTACAGGGAAAATGACTAATATACACTAACAAGATACAAAATTCTACAAAATAGTTTCCTTGTACATTTTTGACTGGAGCATGATGATAGAAAATTATTTAACAGAAAAATAACCTACACATTATAAAAAACCAAATTCCTCTTGCTCAGAGCCTGAAAACACATACACCATAGGAAAACCAATACTCTTCTCGCTGCGCTCAGATTCTAAAAAATGTACCTACTTTCATGGATACGATTAGAACTAAATAACTGCATAATATCATGATGAAAACTACAGGGTGATTTTGTAACCCTCTTATATGTACGACAAATTAAAAACGATACAAGTCAAAACTTGAGAGAAAAGGAGAGTGATCCGTTATAGAATGGAAAATTGATACCAACCTAAAAGTTGACGAAAATAAAAACCTAATTCATACATATTTCAGGAAGGTCGTTTTTGGGTGGACTAACGAGATATTTCGAGTTTTTTTTTTCAGATTTTAGAATTATTTTCAAAATAATCGATTTCGACGATCCGTGGTTGGCCGGTGGCATAGCGATAGTTCGGAGTTTTAAATAGTTGCAAAATGTTCCGATTTGTACTCGATACGGTTATGTCGACAAAAACACATGAAACCGGATTGGCGGGTTCGCGCGTATCAACTCGTGGTTGCGTTCAACAGGTGACCGCAAAAGTTTGAATGATCAATGACTATTTTTATACGAGAATATTGTGAATATTTTCTAATAGACGATATTTCGTAAAGGCAAAAATTATACAAACGAATACCTGTTTTTCTCATTTATTAAGAGAAATACAAGAAAATTCAGGACCTCCTCAATTCACCGATACTAGAAAAAAATGCTTCAAGAAAATGTTCATAAAGTTTTTGATTGGAACAAGTTTTCTGGTAAAAAAGTTGTTTACACACGCAGACACACACACACACACACACACACACACACATCACAGTGAAACCAATACATTTCTCGCTTCGTTAAGAAACTAAAATGTAATGATGAATTTGAAATTATGGAAAGTTTTGCGGTTTTTGTCTATTGGTCAAAAATATTCTTTTAGTTTATTTTAATATTATTTTCAATGTTGTAATATGTACGTAGCAGGTATTTACACGTATTTATAATAAGGTCTCTATTATAATACAAGTCTACTATCTAATTTCGGTATACCGACCAAAAACATTCTAAATTATTATTCGCTTTGGTGCGCACAGCTGGGTAGACTTGTCTACCTGTCTACCAATAATAAATAATATTACGAATGGGTAACTAAAGAAACAATAAAAAATAATTGCACGCACGTGTGCTTGTGTAAATATCTCCAAAAAAAATTTACATAAACTTATTCGCCAGTCTATAATTATTGTGGAAAGAGATTGTCAATAATAAAGTAAATTATTATTTCTCGATTACCTGACATATCAATTACTATTACGAATGGGTACTCTTAATATATTGCGTGTATACTGCAGTTGCAGATTATTATATTGTTTCAAACGCGCCCGGCGGGCATCTTATAGGTAGTTACAATTACTGTGTTTTTTTTGGTCACTAAATGGCAAACGACGAGAAATAAATAATCAAACAATTAACAAAACGATCAGGGCAAACTACTTACTTTATATTAATACCGACAACTCGTATGCATATATATATATACGTCTCAATATGATAATTATTATACAATAAATACGCGACCGACCTCAAAAATTCTCGTCAACGATAATATTAATATAATATATTATATATTATTCTATGTCACCGTCATAATAACATTATAACCAGTTGGACTATTTTAAAACGTATCTAGTCTATTTACACACACTCGAAAGAATATTTAATACAGCCGAATTATTCTAGTTTTGGACAAACGAAATTCGGCAAAGTTACAAACTGTAATATTTCTCGAAAATTGAATTTCTGTACACAATTGGTCCATGCCTTAATGATTGGACATAATAAAAGTGCCGAATTTGTGATTATCTATACATGCCGAATAGGGGTGTTTTTGACCTTCCCGCCGTTTTCGAGTGAAAACTCGTTAACCGTCAGACTTATGGTTAATGTGTTTAGTATTAAAATTAAAAGCCATTAAATTTACTATAGGAATACGCTATTTTGTGTTCTTAAATTATCACAAGATAGCGGTAAGTACACCTTGAAAGTTGAATAGTATTCATCAGTTAGGCTTGGACTGATATTATGTATTGGACAGGTACCAAAATTCAGCTTTCGAAGATTTAATCCATAACTTTTGCCTGATTTGACTAGGCTATTTTTTCGTATAGTGTATTCGACACAGCAAAAAACAAAAATGGACGAAGGGATGTGATTATAAAATTCCATCCAAATCTGAATATTTTCACAAATTTGATAACTTCAAAAGATGTTTTTATACATTATTTTTATCCTTTGATGTATGATAAGTTTTATCATAGTAATAATAACAAGAATATAACGATGATAACCGTGAATCAAAATTCAAAAAAAAAACCACCCGTGATCAGTCAATAGAATCTAATTTTCCTCTTACTAAAATAACTGGCAAACATGGTTAAATTATGACCAATCTTTATCGCTTCAATCTGTCGACAAAACAATTTTTGCGTTTGAGTTCATTTGGTCTAAAAGAGAAACGTTAAAAGTGTCCAAAAGTAGCAAGAAAAAATATATACAATTAATATACCAGACACATTACAGTGAAAATAGTCTCTATATTTTTGGGAAAAATTCAATTAAAAATGTAGAAATTATTAACTTTGAAATTATCGTTGAATTGTGCCTATTCGGTATTATTTAAATTTTCAAGTTTCGGAAGGGCATCACCCTCGCAATTCGTACTTCACGCGTTTTCACCCGGATGTCGTCGCTCGATTCTCGTATAAATATAATAAAAATACAATTTACCCATAACCGGCCCCGTTGTTGCCGTACAGCTCCAAGTTTAGATCGAAGAAACTCTCGCTTTTACTGCAATCCACTTCGTCCAAACGTTCGCAGACCCTTGTTTCCTGGTCGAACACCGTCCCGTTTAAACACAAAAACTTGATATCCGTTATTTCCGCTAGAACAAACAACACAATAATACAATAATATCCAAACGAACCGATTCGCCGTTGTGTTTTTTCAAGATATAAAGATAAATTTTTTGTATAGGTTTCATATTATCCAGAATCCAGACGAATGGAAAATAATTTACCTTAGTTATGAATAACTAAATTGAAATTAATAAATATTATTTATTGGACATTTTTAGTTTTGTTTTAAATTAAGGTCATTTTTAATGCATATTCTTTTATTTTTTCATTGGTCAATACGATTTTTTTTTTTAATGTTTTAATTTAGCAAACCTCCTCTTTTCCATACCCTTAACCACGACATTTTTATATAGGAGGCTTCGAAAAATTGTTTGCTCTTCGAGGGAGAGTTAACTTTAAACATGCTGAGAAACATAGGTAAAAAACAATCTATACTATACTGTGAGCTAACGTAAAAGTATATATATTTTAAAATATAATTAATTAATTAAGAAACGAAAATTTGACTCGACAAAGTACTCGACTCGTACAGTGAAATGAGTATGTTTAATGTGAATTCAAACTTTGTTGCCATAATTTAATATAATGTCTCTCCGTATGAAAATAAAATCCGTAACCAATGTGTGAATATTAGATATGCATTAAATTTGGAAACATTTTTTTGTATAATAATATATTGAACGCGAATACTATACATTTATAACTGTGAATACTTGCACGCAATTGTAAAAAAGAAAAAAAAACCCTAAAACCCATTACATATTTATTATGTATACATTTTTAACGTTAGCCGTGAGTAATTTTAGTAGGTTTCTGTTATTAGTTTTTAACGTAAACATTGTAACTCTAAAATCGATTATAAATCGATTGCCGGGTCAATACTTAATGGAGGGCACGAATCGCATGAAAATCGTATAAATGACCGAATTTATTTCATAGCAGTTGTTAATGTTTCGAACATATTTAAGGGTTAGGGGTTCTTACAAAATAGTACATACGATTTTGCCGAGTTAATATTAGCCGAGTTAAAAACACATGACGTCGAGAAAAACTTCAAGACGAAAAATATATTTACACATAGCTTGTTAAATGACCGAATAAGGTGTTTGTTTAATCGAGACGTTTATTTTAAATTTTTTTTTTTTTTACCTTCTAATATTTTCATTTGGACTAAAAGTCGATTAGATTAGATCACACCAAATAAGGTTAGTTTAAATTGGGACAATTTTTTCGTTCTTGACAGAAACCTTTCTTTCGGTGTTAGTCGCTCATGTCGTTTAAATAACAAATTTAATTTTTTGTTATAAATTACGGCTTTGTCGTTATGATAGATCATAAAATATTACACATTCAATGGGGCTAACACTGCGAGGATTTTCCTTGCATAATATTTTATATTGTTTACAACAAGATCAGAGGATATTTTGTGGTTAGTTTTTAGATTTCCACAGGCAACGATTAGGTATATCTATACAGTGACGTAGCTAGAAATTTCCCAAGTGGGAAGGGAGCTAAATAAAATATCAAATGCATACGTTAAAATATTATAGTGTAGTAGTGTATTTATTTGTACGATAAATGTATAAGTTAAAAACAAATTATTAAGTAGGTATTATCTACTATGTCGACCGGTTTTTATAATCGCATTTTCTTGGCAGAATTTGTTATGAACAGCATATATTTACTATTTTTATATCCGTGTCTAAAATACACGAATCGAATTAAAGGGGGTTTCAGGTCCTTCATTTTCTCTCTAAATACGCCGCTAGGTACCTGTGATAATAACTAAAATATATATACAATTGAAATCCTGCTTACCTGTCCCACTACACAAATCTATAATTTCATCAAGATCTTGATGAAATTTAAAAAAAGAATTCCAAACAAGAGGAATATCACTGTTTATTTTTGATCTCAAAATTAAGCTGATAAAGGATTTTTGGTATTTTTTTAAACGAAAATTGAATTCCGCACACTCTCTAACCTTTGATTTCGGTGTTACGGACACGTGCGTTTAACAAATAAATCTTATTTGATTATGTCTGTGCAAATAACTAATAGAGTAGGTATTATTTATTGTAGGGTTTTCAATAGGACAACAGTGCAGCGAAACGTATTGTTGTTGAGGAACTCGCCAGTCGCGATTGTGACGACGCCCAAAACCAGATTATAAATTACCAATACCTATATACCAGATTACAGCGTGTATTATAAATAATAATTAAATACAGCTCCTATAACTACCGATGTTAATGAACTCCAAACCAAAAAATATTCGCGTGTTACTATGAGTACAATATTATAATATATAGGTACTGTTGTATTATTCGATTGATCGATTCGTTCGATTAAATCGAAAATTATTTTTCGACACGACAACTCATTACTGCGTCTGCAGCAGCAGCAGTAGCAGCCGTTCCACTTAACATATTATTATATCATTTTGACACCGAAGACGTGAAATCAGTTTTTATATATTGCGTCCTTGGAAATTGTGGTCATTGATTTTTTTTTCTTTTTTTATCATCCAAGAGCTACAACACAGCTTACAATAATAATCATATTATTTTTCGATCTGTGTGATAATTTGTATTGCGATTATTATTATTCCTTTGAGTGGCCACTCGTGGACGATATATATAGACAAATCAAATCGCAAGCGTGTCATGATTTCTGCAGAACTTTTATTAACTAATTTTGGGCGATTCGCCGAGATACTGCAACGGCACATCGGCAGCGTAGGTATAAATATTTTAAACGTTAATATTATTAATCGACATTAGCTACTAAAAAAAAAACTCAACCTATAGATTGACTACAACAGTAATATAGACTTCAAGACCACGACGAAATCAATCGCGAAAAATTCAATTTCGATACTTACAAAATGTGCGCTATCATATAGCCTGGGAATAGGCTCCCCTTCGAAATATCTCAGCAGTTAGTTAATTATATTTTTAAAATTATAATAAATCTATTTCAAGTATTGATCACACATCAATAGAAGATTGCAAAATTAAAAATACGCTGTTTTTAGGTACTGCTGTTCCAGAATATTTTATTATTAATTTTATTATTCATATTGCAAAATATTTTTCGAGAGCGGAATACGAAAATAAATACTATATATACCTATAGAACGTTTTAGAAAAGGAATATGTAGGCAAAACGAAGACGGAATCAAAGAAGCTCTTGAATGAAGTCCAATCTGCAGTAAAATAAGAGAACCAACAAGCGTTGATTGGATTGAACTTATGAAGAAAACCTAGAAAGATGGGAAACATTAATCGAGGGATGAATGTATTAACTATAAACAGAGATTGACGGAAGGAACTTGTGATCACAGCTAAGGCTCTTGAACAGCTAGGGAGAAAGAGAAATATAGATTCCAGCAATTTAATCGAAAATCTTTATAATATTTGGATTTTTGTTCAAATAAAATATATCACGCAAAATATTTCGTATACAAGTAAAACGTCTATTTAAAGCCGAATCGTTTGAACGCCGATTATTTTATAGGTACCTATAAAATATTATGAAAGGTACAAATCGTCGGAATTACACGTTAATCGTTTAAAAATCCGGTAACTCGGACCTACGATGCATATCATTATAGTGTGTTGATATTTACGCATTATAAATATCGAGCGTAAGTATAACATATCATTATAATACTGTAAACACGGTTTTGTTACGGCTATAATCGCGGGATTTCGACCAAAACTGCAATTATCGCAACGAGCAATAATACTCGTAACAATAATAGTCGCCATTCGTAATATATTATTACTGAATACTGTAGCTAGCTGTTAATGTGTTCTCGTTATACAATAATTGTAACTTGTATACACTTTTATACGGCCACGTATTGTCGGCGTTCAGTGCCTACTGAACGCGAATATTATGCAGTGTACAGATAGTGCCATAGTGGGTCGAGAAACCAGTGACTATAAGCTATTGGTATGCATTTTTTTTTTTTTTTTTTCCCCAGTCATTCAGTAAATTTTATTATTTTCAATCATAGCCCCCGATATTTTTGTTAAATTTTCCCCGAAAAATAGACTACTACACGGTCGAATTGTTTTTGTTGTGCATATAAGGATTTATCTTTTTCCCGACACTTTTAAAAATGACAATTGGCGTCCTATCCAGATGGAATAAGTTAGTTTTGGCGAATTGAAGTGATAATATTCAGGTTGAATTTATCTATAGAAAAATCCATCGTTTTCTTGTGGGAGGAGGGTGTCATTAAGGGGTATAACGAGTGGTGGTACGCCGATTTTATTGCAGTTGCAAACTAATAGCTACGCTACCCTACCGATAAATTGTAAAAAAATATAATTTTCTTGCTATTTTTCAGAATACTTGTTGAGATAAGTGTTGTTTTCTAAAAAGGATTTTCGATCATCGTGTAAAACTACAAAAACTGAGACAACGCACTAGTGCAGTATAAGCGACGATAATATTTCTATTTTTCGGACAGTTGACAATATTATTATATTGTCTAAGTTTTGCACATTAAAATATTGTATGCAACGTAGTCAAGACTTAAAACAAACGACTGGTGGTGTAGGTGTATGTGTTTTTTTTTTATAAATGGTATATGCGCGACGTAATGTATATGTACTAGCTGCGACCTGGAACACCCACACAACTTCTTGGACAGGAATTTCATTAATAAAATATTATAACTAATGGTATTTGACGAAATAATTATGTAAATGCGTTTTGTTTTCTTTGTATCGTATTTAAAAATTTTGCAAGAAAATACAAATAAATTATTATATCGATTACGGAATTCTTAC
Organism: Cinara cedri; assembly: GCA_902439185.1. Taxonomy (NCBI): domain Eukaryota; kingdom Metazoa; phylum Arthropoda; class Insecta; order Hemiptera; family Aphididae; genus Cinara; species Cinara cedri. The sequence continues at coordinate 403,491 of CABPRJ010000515.1, read as the reverse complement.
ACAAGAATAATATTGACAAATTTTGAATAAAACTGAACGGGAGGAGAGTCCCGTTATCCCTATAAAGAAATTAAAGCCTATATTATATATTTTCTTAATAGGCTTTAGGAGATAAATTATTATTTAGTATTACGTGATTTTTAAAAACTGATATCGTCTCATTTGACAATGAATAATTTTTAGAAAAATATATCTAATATATTACATTCATTATTCGAATGATTGATTAAATCAAATTCATTGCCCAACATTTATTTCCCATTATATTATAATTTATGAACCTATAATAGTTTATAAGCTGAAACCACATTACGGTAGAATTTCACCGCGGTAATCGAGTTTATGACTTGAATTTTTAGATTTTTGAAAATATATTATTAACGAATAGCAGCAGACAAATACAATAAATATAATAATAATTTATAAAATAGGTACGTAGTAAAAAGTAATATGGCAAAAAAAAAAATCGTGAAAAGAAAATTGGATCGTGGCCGAGGTCTAAATTTCATAAGAAGATATCCAATATCTATAATAATATTATTAATTTCTAGCTTACCTAACTAAAAAAAAAAAAAAAAAGAAAAAAAAAAAAAAAAAAAAAACCGATACATCTGAATGATGGATGTGCGTGTGTGACTGTTTTAGGAGTAAATTCGGAAGAGAGAATATATATACGTTAATTCAATTTAGATCTGTGCGCAACGATAAATGGTAAACGATTCTGAACACAGTATTATTAGTCGTATGGTTGATGCCAAAGTAATCCAAAAAGCAACACAAATTATACAGTAAAATTCTTATAAAGTTTTCGATTGGAGACAGATTTCTGGTACAGAAAAATTATTTACACGCATACACACACCAAAAATAAAAAAATAAATGAAAAAAAAAAACACATCATAATAGAATCTATCGCTCAGAATCTAAGTCTTAAAAATAGTACTATTTTTTTTTTTTTTTTTACAATACGTTCATTTTTTGCGCATCGAAAATTGAACATTTTTTATAACGCGTATTATTAGCGTCTAAACGGCAACGCCCTGTATATAATATGTAAAAATAAAATATTAATATTATAGGGCGTTGTCGTTTTATCCAGCAAAACGTGTCTGTATTTCCTATACACAAATATTATATGAACGGTATTTATGACGTGCTTAGTGATATTTTCACACTCCGATATTAATTGTAAAAATATTTAAATTACATTTTGATGTATATGTATAATGTGTACCGCTGATATTATCGCGTCGTCACCGGCGTCATTCCGATGTCGTTTCTTCGTTCTTAAAAGAATAAGTGTAACTATTTGAATCGCTAAATACAGAAAGGGCACATGTCCAAATATTTTGAGAAAAACAGCTCCTTAAGCACCTACAGTTTTAGGTACATTTATTTATTAATTTTAAAAGGAAAACGCTTGATTTATTAAATCCAAATTGACTTTGTCGGATCCGGATTTTAAATTATCATTGTCGGTATAGGTATAATAAAAGAATTATTATTCACTACATCCTCTCCCATTGAAAATGTTTGAACACGCCACTGGTGTCGTACGTATTTTATCGTACGAATGCGATTCGAAAAGAAAAATTCAAATATTGCGGGTTACAATAATTATCGCAAGTAACTTCGTTATAAAATAGATAATATTGCAGTTTAATTTAAAACCCATTAATAAATAAGTAGGTAGTAGGTATCTACCTAATAATCACACACTAGGTAGAAATTTAAATGAATATCGAACGATATAATTGTTATTCACACGTAATTAGGTAATGAAAGAAATTAATACATACCAACTCGGTCGTGAATATTCACAGAAATCAAAAAATAAAAAACAATTGCCAAAAGTGTAAAATTTAAACGTGAGCTCCCGTTTGAAAAATTGAAATAAAAAAAAGTACTTATATTAACACTGACCAGATGGGATAAAATTATTAAAACAATCGGAAGATTTCTTGAGTTATTTCAGGCATTTTACATTTTCGAGTTTGCATTTGTTTTCACTTGATTTTATAAATACTTAAAATACTATACACGAGGTTTTTCAAAAGTTGTACTTAGTGTATAACATAGAAATATTACTAGATTAGAGGATTTTTAACACCTCTAAAGATATTGTATGTATAGGTACTCAAATTGGGTAATAACAACTACGGCTGAGGGTAAATTCGACTCTAGTGATGGAGCTCTACTGCTCACGGGTATTATTTCTTCATCTACTACCTGTACAGAAAATATTGTACGGAGAGAATTTTTATGTAAAACTATAAAAACGAAAGAACAATTTAAGGAAAACAAAAACCCGGCGAACTACAAAATTCGAGTGAGTATACGAAATTTCGCCACGATGCAAAAATATTGTAATATTTTATGTGATAATCTCATCGAGGTAAAAGCTAATCTGTTTTTATTCGTGTCGTGTGTACCGAACACCCACCTGTTGCACAATAATAATAATAATAATAATAATAATAATAATAATATTATTATTCGAATTATCCCGGGGTCTTGATAAGGTTTTTTTTTTTTTAAGTTTCTAGTACCGTCTAATATGAAATATCAGGACTACAAGGCAATAATTATTATTATAATATTATGCGCACACGTCACGTCGTATATTCGGACTTTTCCTGAGAATATTCCAGTGGTAGGTATATAATATAATATGAACCTGTCCACCTATGACTTCGAGAGACTAGACTACAGCGTTTATAGACAAAAAGTGTTATGCAACCGGTGGGGATGCAGGTGTTTCTGCGAGATTATGTTTCACGTGATGGTTGTCTGTAAATGTGTTCGTTTTCGTATTATTACTGGATTCGTTTGCGAATTTCAAAGGACCGTCTAAAATATCCAGATTATTGCATCTAATTGCGAAAACGGTAATATCGTACATCGTCGATATCGAAAAAAAACGAATGATAGTAAAATGTATACCTAGTTTATAATATATCAAAAATGTCAAAAGCACTTTTTCCTGAAATCGTTTTTGTATAATATGTCAGTTACAATACGGTATACGCATGTGTGCATCCGGGTCAAAGACTTTAAGCTTAACAGGTCTATGATTCGGGACGACATTTTGATACTTACAGAGTGTTCAAAGGTCAGAACTATTTTATTTAGATATAGGTAGGTATCTTAATGTTTGTGGTTTTAAGTTTTTTTTTTTCGTGCAAAACTATAAAAAGTCCAAGAATAACGGTACCCGTTAAAACAATGTTATTTTTTTATAATAAAAACTAAAAATAAAAAAAAAAAAACCGGAAAACAGCTCTCTGAAATAAAATTCGATATTCGCGGACAAAAAAAAAAATCTGATAGCCGTGGGTAATTATTGCTAAAGTAATAGACAAACTACAAGACGATAAAATCCCTATGTTAACGGTACGTAAAAAAATGAGATCGCAATTCGCGTGCGCGCGCGTGACAAAAAATATTATAATCTTCAATAATATCGACATTTTCAAACGTAAGCGTCCACCCATACGTTCTCTTCGCAAGAATGTATACGTGCATTTACATACACAAAACACGAATTATTATTGTAATATAACATGTAGTTTGCAGTAAAAAAAAAAAAAAATCGAAAGTCGTTTCAAACGTAAAAAATAATAATAATAAGGGGTATACATATATATCTATAAAAAAAAAAAAAAAAGGAAACATAACGGTTATGTAAATATACGCTAGTTTAGCTATACATAATAATAATATAGTTCAGCTACAGTATATATTGTACCGTATGTATGTAATCTAATTTGCAGAAATCGGTAAAATGTCGACGGCCAAGTCACGGGGAGACAAAGTGCACCTGTGGGCACCGGCCGCGCACAGCGGGTTATGCAACGACCCCCCGACGACGTGAACCGGAGAGTGTGGTCACCGCGGTTATAACCTTGTTAAGAACGTCCGTATAATAATAATAATATTATTATTATATATTGTGTTTTGTGTATTGTATATGTTAGGTATGATAAAAAAAATAGTGGGCCGCAAAACTGGTCCACCGCAGTCGTGGCGCGTGTTTGAATATAAGTTTGTTGTTTTTTTTTTTCTTTTTCATATATTTTTCTCCCCCTAATCGCGTTTCACTTCCACAACAATCTTCGAATGGTGCACTATTATTATTGTTGTATATAGCCTACTTTCTGATTAATTATCGTCAAAATGCTTTAAGTCGACGGGCTACTGTATGTACGTATCTATAGGTACCTATACGAAAAATACCGTATAAGGCCTGTGTGTAGATACGTACAAGAAAGAAAAAAACCGCCAACAAAGAGCTTCGCGGCGTTATACAGGTAACTGCAATGAAACTGCAACAGAAACGCAGGTTTTTTTATTATTATTAAATTTGTATCCGTCTACGTACAAAAACTGGTTCAAAACTCGGTCGAAACGATTTACTCGACGTCAGCATAATACACTTAATTTAACATAACAAACCCGATATTAATTTACCGAGGATATTTTATAACAGAACGGAGCGGTAAAAATGATAACGTCTCGTTTTTTTTTTTTTATAAACGCAATACTTTGCGGAAGTAAACATTATTATCGTTCGTACCTACGCGGTTGCATTATTGACCGTAATGAAATAATAATACCTAATATACGACCAATTTGGATGAATTTATATTCGAAACGATTAGCGTTTTATTCCTACAGCGGTTTGAATATTCAAACGTTGCGGACGGATCCGGAAAAATCCGAACGGAAATTCCGCATCTTATAAGCAGCTAAGTGAACAAATCGAAGCGTTTTATCTGAAAAAGGACACCGTAAAACTACGATAGTTTCTTCATAAAAAACATAAAATTTAAAAATCGTTGAAAACTTGAAAACAATCTAAATCACATCGAACCGTAATAACATTTCGGTTAATCCATTTGGAAAAACAATAATAATTGCATTAAAGTTACATTGTTTTATTAATCTTTTTTTTTTCAAATCAAAAATTGATAGACTTAAAAGTATTCTGAACATTCGTGACCCTTTGAAACACTGCAGCGGTATCGTACATAACATAATAAATAAATCGTATTTAACGTTTTAAATACTATAACAACGGTAATTGTGTAATATGTAACGTTACCATGGCGATTGTTTTACCGCAGTTGTGCGATTATAACTATATATACAGAGTATCTGACCACGTGTGTACCCCACAAGGTAAATTTATTTTTTCTGCATTTTGAATACACGTCTTGAAGTGATGCCAACTAATTAAAAATACGGTATTTTTCAAAAACTGTCCGAGTGTAAACTCATAAACTCGAGATTGAAAAAAAAAAATATATTCAAACGTGTTTGGCCGTTTGGGATGGCTAAACTGTGTATACGAAAGTATTGGTACTGATTTTAATCTTAACATAATATTTCAAAATAGTCGAGTTTCAAACGCGATATTATAATAATAATAATGACGGTCGATTCAGAACAATTGTCTGTTTGAACTTTCGACGGACTTTAACGTGCGAGTCTCGGCTAGACTCGTAAATAACATACGTTTGAGGTAGGACTAATTTTTTTTGAAAAATACAAATTTTAAATTTGTAATTTATTTATTTCGGATTAAAGTAAGTGAGTATGTCGAAAAAAATCAGGAAATTCAGTACCTATACTCAAGTTGAAGTATGTGTGTGTGCGTGTGTTTGGCTATCATTTAACGTCAGATTAAAAATTTTCAAAAACTCCGATATGAAATGCATCGCGTCACGTGCAGTTACCAAACTGCATTATAGAAACGTTAAAAAAAAAAGAAGATCCTATCCATGGAGTGACTGACGACGGCGAACTTTGGACATTATGCGAACAAGTCGTGATGTCGTTCGTTTTTAGATTCTCAGTACACCGAGAAGTTATACTAGTTTTTTGGTTAAGTTACGTGCAAATATTCAGATTCACCCGGCGGTACTTTATACGAACGAATTCTCAAAATTCTCAATACTTTTTCGAAGAAATTTCGCTTTGTGTTGATTTCTTTTTTTTTTGGTGAGTAAAATGTTTCGATTTGTTCACGCATTTTAATGCATTGTTAATACTTTTAAATATTTCCATTTGGTAGTCAACAGCGTTTATAATATAAAATTTAAAAAAAAATAAAAACTAATAATAAGCTATACTTATTGGTTTTATTTTATTCTAATTTTTGGGAAACAAGAGAAAAAATACACGAATAAATACTAGTCCGAACAGAATCGTTTCTTGGGTTTCAATTAACGATTTATCATTGCTTTCGGTACATAAATTAAATTATACTATATTATAGTATACTTTTTTAAAACTTTATTTTCGACAGATATTCGTAAAATATTACTCACGGTGCAAAATACGTCCGGCTTTTTATTATCTATTATAATTTGTTTATATCCTGACCACGTTCGTGCGATAAAAATACTGCAGCCTGGTCGTAAAGCCAATTAAACGTGTAGTGTTTGTATGGGTTTTTTTTTTTTAATGTAAATCACGATAACTGGATTGCTCCGGTTATACAATAATATGTATTATTTACTCTGTGCGATTCGCGTGTCGCGGAAGAAAGTTGTCTTTTAGAACGAGCGTAGAAAAAAAATCCATTTGGGTTGGGCCGCCGAGAAGTTTTTTTTTACGTTTATTTATTTTTTTATTCTTACCTTTTTGACCAATGGTACAAACATGAAACATCTGACAGCCAGTTTCCACGTCGGCGTAATAGCCGCCGATGACTTTGCCGTCGCATGAGAAATTCGTGTCCGGTAAATTGTCAAAATCCAAATACTGAAACGATAAGTACCATAATTATAATTAAACTTTAATATTGTATTGATCAGAATCCAAACATCGACCAAATTAATTTGAATTTTTTTTTTAAATGTATATATATTTAAAATTTTTCTCTAATTTCTATTCGTGTATCTTATTATCTATCGAAAATCAATAATCAGTGTTGTACTTTATCTAGTGATAGATAAACAGTGTCGCAATAACCGGGTGTGTTGCGTGTGTTGAACACATGGACCCAGAGCTCTAGACTACAACGGGGCCCAATGATAAAAATTGAAAAATACGAAAAAATTACAACAATATCATTTTGTTGTAATAATTAAGATTAAACAATTGATCGATTTTGTTTTGTACACATTACCGTACATCAACGTTTCTTTATAACCTTATAACCGAAATTAAAAATAGTTTGGTTGTAATTGATTGATGCCACCAAACTACCCTTTTAATTTGTGCTTTTTCTTTTCCATTTATGCGTATCAGTACAGTTTTATTTTTGTATAGTTATATACATCTAATATCACTATATTTTATGCCAATCGCTTATAAGATATCGAATAATTTACTTTAATCCACATTATCAAGATCTTTGCTTAAGTGATAAAAGGCAATAGATGTGTCTTTATTCATTCTAATTTGCTTTTCTTTTAGTATTATTAGAGTTATTATTGTTTCGCTGGTACCTATATTTTTCCTAAACTCAAATTAGTCTCTACCCAGATTTTCATCTATCCTGTTCTGTAATATTCACACGTTAGTGTTCCTTTCTTTTTTCGGAATTAATACTACAATACCCTTTTCGAAAATCACTAATAGTTTTTCCCTTTAGATAATAGTTTGTAATAATAGTTTGATAATAATTTGTTTAGTTTGTTTTTTATATCTACGCCTGTATATTTCGACAATTCAGCAGGAATCTCATCTACTACATAGGCTTTATTGTTTTTTATGTGTTCATTTTCGTTTTTTATTTGATAATTATTTATATTTAAAACTAATAAAAAAAGCTACAAATTACAACATTTATTTATTTGCAAATAAATATGTTTTTTAATTAAGTTAACCTTATTTTGGGTGAGTAAAAATTTTGAATTCTAAAGTATGTTTTAAAACTTAGTCAAACTAGTTTATTTTTAGTATATTTTAAAACATTTTTAATTACAATTCATTAAATACCAATAATTTAGTGATATTAACAGTAAATAATATTTGAACAATATTACAATTTTTCTATTTTCAAGAGGAAGGGGCATTCATTTCATATACACACGGGCCTAAATCAGTATATTCGAGGCACTGTAGATAGGTATAGGTACCTATATATTTATATATTTATTTATTTCTTTTAGATAAAGTGTGTTATCTTTATATTTACTTATTTTTTTGAAAATAAATTATCTGAGTTATTGAACCGCCTAAATAAATCTTATTAAATCGTGATTAATTTGTATTATTATGGTTTAACACATTGATAATTTATAGTTGTATGATCAATCGCACAACCTTAATAAAATTTAGATGTGCACCAAATCAAGTACACTTTTACTAGGTAAACTTTAAACACTTTTTAATAGACAATTAACAAAATTGTCTTTTTTTTATTTAGATAATATTAAGTTGCTGATTATTATTCATCTGGATTGTTATCTCTTATATAGATATTTTAAAATGTATCTTTATACAATACTATCTATAATTAATAGCCGTTATTGTAAAAATTGTTTGAACAATTTGTCATTACTTTTTTTCCGTAAGTTTACTACCATGTACTAATATTGAGGTCAAGCCGATGTTTCCAACATAATAAGATATAAAAATAAACGTTATTTAATGTTCGGTTATATTTCTATTCATATATATTTTTTTTTGGTAAATATCTTCTTATATAATAACAAAATATATGTAATGTTTTTTATTTTTGTAATCATATATATTGTACGTATACTTAAATTTTTAAATTATTTAAACGTTATGCAATTTTAAAATCGCTACCTACCTACTAAATATTTTTGAATGTTCAATTTCAGTTTATACATTTAAGTCATAAGTTTAATTTAAGTTTAATTTTGAACAGTTTAAAAAAATCTACAAACGTTGACATTTTAAGATAATCTTTGATATTACTAAAGCTGACTCATAGTCAACTTAAGAGAAAAAAAAAACATATACACTTTGCGTTATGGATAGGTCACTTTTATTAGGTTTATGGATAACTATTACAATCAAGCGGACCTCGGTAAACCGATAAGTTTATTGATCGTGTAGTATAATAAATTATAGTCATGGTTCTCTTGATATCTCGTAATACCGAGATATCAACAAATATAGTTTAAAATTCACTCTACCATCAGTTAAATAAAATACTTTACACCTGCACCAATGGTTGGCCAGCTTATGATGCGAAATATATCCAATTATGCAAGATTTTATGCTATTATATTTAACTAATAATTGAATTTAAATATTTTATAGTAACCTTAATTATTTATCATTTGCTTCATCCAAAAAATTAAATGTAATATATTTTGAAAATTCAAAAACATAGGAATTCGAAAAAGAGGCTCGGTCGATCTCACCTCTGTAACGACGATCAGTTTTCTGGAATGATGAACAAAAAAACTGGTCTAAATTATAAGAGAACATTTACGTTTTTCGTTTAACACATACTCAGTCTAGAGGTTATAGTCCGATTTTCCTCAGTTTAATAAATTTCGCAAATCGAAAAGATTTCTGAAAACAGATTTAAACTCAGCGTAAAGTGTACTGCAAAAAATCGACCAGTCCACTTTTTTAATTTTAGTTTTTTTATATAATACATATATTATATATTTACACTTTTATAAATTTTAAAAATCTTCAAATTAATTTTTTGGAAAAAGTTACCCGACCGATCTCATACGTATACGTACTTCACGCCATACCTATTCAAATCTGTTTTCAGAACTCTTAACGTTAACATCAAACGATATGGACTGATAGACACCAAACTGCCCTACAATGCTACACGCATTGCTTGGATGTATAGGTATATGTTATAAACAAAGAGAGAAAATATCAGTTTCGAATCCCCTTAAGATGTTAGAGGCTTTCAAAATATCCTACTTGAAGAATATTTTTATATATAGTAGTATACTCTCATATATAAGTTGTTGTTCTTGCGAGTAAAATATACGTATAGATTATGTTGCATCATATAATATTATTGAAATATGTATATTATACGCGACTCCTGCTATACAAGTGATTTGCGAGATTGTTTTTGACGTGTGTGTGTATATATATATATGTATATACTTAAGGTACGACAAAAATGATTAATTACAATTTATTTTCGTTAGGTGTTTATGCGGGTCGTGCGGGGGACGGACGGGGTTTCCTCCCACGGATTATTCTTTTGAGTGGTACACAACTATCGATATTTTTTTTTTTTTTTTTTTTTTTACATTCTGAGCGAAGCGAGAAATGTATTGGTTTTACTATATTAGGGATGATTTATTTTTATACACGTAAATAATTTTTCTATTAGAAATATCGCTTCAATCAAAAATATTGTATGAACTTTCTTCTTATATACCCAGCATTTTTTTACTTGATTCGTGTGTTGAAGAGATCATTTTTTAAATTTTCGCTAGTTTTCTTAATAAATGAAAAAAAAAGAACCGGCAATTTTCCGTATAATTTTTGTTGACTCTGGGTTACTCTACTTAGAATCGTTTGTCGTTAGCGTATACATTTTAAAATAAATCAATCTGTATATCCTCTCTTTCAATTTCCCTCCTAAAACAGAAGTACACCCATTAGCAGTATCTGCTTTTGTTTGTTATTGTTTTGTTTTTATTTTCCAGAGAAAATTTTTTTCAATTAGCAAATAATTGGAGCACAAGGTGCATTTTGATATCGTTCAATTGCAGAAGAATAAAATATAATATATCAAGGCAATCACGTTTACGAGAATAATATTGTAAAATGTACGGTACGATAAATTGTACGTTTTAAAATTATTATTATTTTATTTTTATATACGATACGATTACATATTTTTAACGTAATTTGAAAAAAAAAAAAAAAATGATAATACGAACGTGTATAACTTCATCGGCTTAATAAATAGTAACATAATTTATTTTTAAAAGGTTTACGTTTTAATATTTATTTTGAAAAAAAAAATGTAATTTATGTGACATAAAATGCATATAAAGTACACTTATATGCAACATATATGCACTTATATAAATGATGAAGGTACAAAAACAACCGTGACGTTTCAATATATTTTTGTACGAGACCAATTAGTATTTATTCTTAGTATATTTGTAAGATTTAACAATTTCCTATGTGTTTACATAGAAAATCATTTAAATACACCCTGTATAATAAAATAGTTGTGTTTTTGGAAAATTGATAGGTGGGTATATTGAACTGCAAACTAATCGATTTTTAATAAACGCATACTAATTAATAACTGAAAGTGAATTATTCGACTGCAATAGTATTGCCAAGGATATTATAGATACTCATATAGGTTATACTGGCATAATGTTTTATTTATTTTTTTTTGTTTCATTAACGCATAGATTTCATACAATATTACAAGTGCGATGTGTAGTACTTTCTCCGAAAAAAGATTTTATACCTAGTTAGATGATTATAATATTTTTATAATTATTTTAAAAAACAGACCGTTACTCATTACGATTTTTATAATGTCTGAATATTAGTAAGTAGATTATCATTTTTTTCCTATTGGTCTTTCACATTTATCAAACACATCTTTCCGACATTTTTTGTTTTTGGTCCATAAATTATTTTATTTTCACACCTTGCAATAATAATACTGGTACCTAATTCGTGCCTTCGTTACGACCGACGACTTAAGTCGTAAACGCACGGCATGATAATAATTATATAGTGTTTATTATCATAGATAATATAAAACCAGACCAAAATATTATAATCACTTAATGTGATGCCGGAGTAGATGCCTATGGAAATGTTATTTGGGCGCTAAGTACTTATTACTATTATTTTTAATAGTTGTACAAGTCGAATCACAAACGTTACTAAGATATTATGTAGGAAGAAGAAGGCTCTAAAATTAATTTGAAAAAACAATAGCATAGGAAATTAATTTTAGTAAAAAGTTCAAACTAATTGCTTGTTTACGCTGCACTTTTTGTTCGACATTTAAAAGTAAACGTATGGATCTTAAATCCGTTAAGCCAAACTATGAATTTTAAGAACTTAATATAAAATAAGTACATATAATCTCGGCTTAACATATGGCATAAAGTGAGGGTAAACTAAATTATTGTATTATTTAGATGCCTAATATATTTTATATAAAATTAAAATTGCATCTGTATCAATTTATTATGTCAGTTTGCTACATAAGTCTACAGTTGTATTTCGATCTTGATAAAAAAACGTTGCACTCTTGACATTCAAAACAATGAGAGAGATCAATTTTCCTCTCTAAATTCAACCCCTAAAGAATAGTTAACACTATATTTTCGGTATTTTTGGAAAGATAATCAAATTTTGTTTCTTTATTGATTTATGAGTAATCTTAGCAACACGGATGAAAAGAACCGTAAAATTTAATTTAAAAATGTTGATGCTATTTATGTTTTTGTTTTTTGTCTTTTTGTGTTTTTTCTCTCTTTATATTATCATATATTATTCATAATCTATGTATATATATTAATTAAAAAGCTGTAAGCGTGTGTTGTAAAATTAAATAAAATAAAAAAACAAAACAAAAACATTATTTAATTAGGTTACTATATAAAGAAATATAACGTTCTTCAATTAAAATATTACCCGCTTACAACGATTTCCTGTGATAAGGATAATCAATAAAACGGAAAGAAACACGCAAAAATGAATTTCTTTTATTGAATTTCGTTTTAAAAGGTTCGAGCTCGGAAAATAGGTAATTCAGCATGTATTTTACTATAGAATTGTTTCTAGATCATTTTTTTTTATAATACTATATGCGTACAAGTACGTCTTAATATCTAAAGCATATTTTGAATCATACAAAAATATTTATTATACTTACTCCGGGTTGCACGGCGAAAGTGTAAATATTGGCGGCATTCCACCAGCAATTACAGTTCCACAGCGCGGCTGAAAAAAAACAACAATAATACATTAATATTAACACTTAATGAAAAACGTGAATTTGGAATATAATAATAATTTTTTATTCAAGTAAATACAACAGTTGATATAGGTATACAAAGAATATTTCCACACAACTGTATATTTTATGAGAGAAAATTAGTCTCGCGGAGTCCATAGAGACGTATTAAATGAGGACTAGGAGGGGTGATTGCTCCGAGCGGTATTTTTAAACATATTTTTTACTTTACGCCAACATCGTAATGTCAGTGCTCTCACATCTCAAGTACATCTCTAATACTGTACGTTTAAAATTTGAATAAGTATTTAAATTTATAAATTAATATAACAAACGACTTGGTCAATTTTCTTAAATTCCAAATAAAATAAAACCAAAACAAATTTCTTTTTTTTTATTATTAATATTAATGTAGTTATTAATAAAGAATAAAGATGAACTTAGTAATTATAATAGGTATAGCAAATTATCGTATATATCTTAGGTAATTAATACATGATATAAAATACATAAAACAATAATTAAATTCTGTGGTTATCACTTATCAATATCAGTTGATAGTTATTACACCTGATAATTGCTGTTCAGTGCAGCTATAAAAAAAAAACTTGTTACAGTATAAAACGTGCAAAACTAGTAAACGTGCGTATAATACGTGTATTGTACGTTCCAACCCTGACGAGGAGACCGCCGAAAAAAAAATACCATCCGGACGCCAATAAACTGAACACATCTCTGCATTTAATATTATACAGTCTATGAAATAAATGATAATATATGTATCTAATCGCATCACTCGTATATTACTTACTGGATTTTTTTTTGTTTTCATTAAAAAAATAAAATAAAATAAACTATATATAATAATAATAATATATGTCTGATTCGCGGAGATTTAGTGACCACTCTGTCTTATGCGCCCGCAGCATTGGCCAAAAAAAAAAAATTTTTTTTTTTTAGTGAAACTCGTTATACTATTTTGGTTAATATAATAATTTGCGATCGTAATCATAATAATCATAATACGGGTGCCTAATGCAGTTTAACTTTTTTAACTGTTACGGAAGGCTACATAGGACACGTGGCTAAGTAAATGAGGATAGTTTTTTTTTTTTTTTTAAATGATAAAGAACTCGAGCGTAATGCGAATAATTTCCAGCCACCGAATCGAAGAAAATAAAAATAATAAAAATCCTGTTTGAGTATTATACCTATATTATATTAACGACGCGTAGTGAAAAAACAAAAATAAAAAACTAACGTCGTGCTGTTACGTCATAACGACATCGTATCGTATATATATGTATAAAATAATATGCGAGAATGCCATAGAGTATGAAATATTATATCGATCCTGTATTATAATAATATCGAAAACGAAAACGTCGAGATACATAATATTGTTTATTATACATTATTAATATATTATTATATACCGTCCCGGATACATTTTTAGGATCGTACCGTGAGATTGGACGCGGAAAAAAATTACGTTCACATACCAATTTTATATTCGTTTATTATAAAACCGTGTACACGATACACGACGAGGAATGTTCGAAAAGCAATGGAATTTATTATTCGTTTTTAACTTCTGAGCGAAACGAGGATTGTATTGGTTGTACTTTAATTTGTGTGTGTGTGTGTGTGTGTGTGTGTGTGTGTGTGTGTGTATGTGTGTGTGTGTTTGTAAGCAACTTTTCTACTAGAAATCTTGTTCCGATCAAACATTCTTTTAGGAACTTTCTTGTAGTATTTGTGATTTAGTTGACGCATTGGTGCGGTGGCTTTTCGATTTTGTTTCTAGTTTTCTTAATTAATGGGAAAAAATCAATTTGTATTGATTACCGAGTTACCAAGGCAACAACGAAAAAAAGTACGACTAATAATTTTCTGCTCGTAATAGTTTTCCGTACAGATCAAATTACTCTATATGTCCTCCTATCCAACTTCACTGCTATCACAGCATTCCTATCAGCACTATCCGCCTTTTATTTTACGTTTTTTAACAAGTTTTCGACCAGACGACTTGTGCTCCTGGTCCTTTTTGTGTTTCTATGGAAAAGAATATTGTATATAATCGGTACATCGTTGATAGGAGAGACAGGCGCAACTAGGGGGAGGAAGAGGGTCTTTAGTACCTCTAAGTTTAAAATTAACATTCTCAAAAACACTCAATCAGCTTTTTTATAATAATGACTAAATATTTTATCAATTTTTTACATGGTATTTAATAAGCGGAAACAAAATACAAATTTCCTATACAAACAATGCAGGTGCGAATGAAAAATAATGATAAAATAGTTATGATAAATTTGTATATTCAATGTGATAAATGAAATGTGTATTTGCTTATTGTAAAAGGCATGTAAACGGGATTGTGAGCGCACATCTCTCCTAGGTCTTTGATGCGTCATTAATTTTAGCTCCTCCAAAGTCGGTGGTCCAGTTGTGCCTATTTGGGGAGGTCAGTTTTTTGTGATTTTACTTGTATATTGTTCGTAATATAGTAGCAAAAAGCTGGGGAAATCCGCGTCTTTTAAGGAAGGTATTACGTGGAAAATTCGAAGCGTTTTTTGCTGATTGAACAATTATTTTTCTTGTGGAAAAACCGTATCGTAGTAAAACTACCATGCAAATGTTTGGCTTTGCTCAAAATCTAAAATTTAAAAATCGGTACGATTCCAACAGCATTAATATGACATTACGATGACGGTTAGCCAATGCGTAATCTAGGATAGGACTGAAAAATCGATACAAAGAAAATATTGTAGAAAGAAAAAACCGACTTATTAAATCGACCACTCGTCCGTATTATACACGACCTCGGCAACCGAGCATGACCCTCTCTCGGATAGGAGCGGACCTGTTCGCGATCCCGGGCCTACAATATAACAGTGAAAGAGTAAATACCATATATTATATAAAATGCGCGCAAACACAATAATAATCGTCCGGTCAACGGATAATATACGGTAGTTTTTTTTTTTCTTTTCCTAGACGAGTATTAATCATTATTATCGACGACGACATTGTTGTATATACACCGGAGGTCACGCACACTATACTGTATGAATATATACGCGTATGTTACCGCCAAAAATCTGTATC
This sequence comes from Cinara cedri, assembly GCA_902439185.1. Lineage (NCBI taxonomy): Eukaryota > Metazoa > Arthropoda > Insecta > Hemiptera > Aphididae > Cinara > Cinara cedri. The sequence goes on along the minus strand of CABPRJ010000515.1, from coordinate 387,464 downwards.
GCGCGGGAAAAAAATACTCTGGCTACAATTCTATTAAGACCTAATTAAACAATCAAATTTTCATTATAGAAAAAGGAGAACCAGCACAATAATGGTTTTATTTGTTTGATATCACAAATACCAACAAAATTCTTATGACTGTCTAAAACTCTTGATAGTTTCAGTTTTTTTCAAACTCGAAACACAGTTTCCTTACTTGTGATGATGACAAGGCCTAACTTGTAAAAGTATAAGATAGTAAATTTGAATATTTTTTAGTCGATAAATTTATATTTTTACAAACATTTAAAAAAAAAAAAATGACTATTTGCAGTCCCTTAAAGAATCATATACAGGTGATTTTAACGAAATTTCGGGAGAGAGAAGTTTAAATTTATCGAAATTTTATTTTTGTATAAATTTTAAAATGGTCCAAGGTCGTTAATATCGTGTAATAGTATAAATTGTTTACAAATACGTTTACGCGTACAACAGAAAAAGAAATATTTATTTCCTCCAAAATGATTTAAAAAATGTGTAGCAATTAATCACATAAACGTTATCTCAAATGAAACGGCGATAGATATTCAATAAAATGAAAAGTTTATAATCTTTTTACAATCAATCATAACACGGTTATTTTTTTAACAATACATGTTTAATTAAATGGACGACGTTATTGTGCTCTTATTAAATTTCATCGTTTCATGCTTAATTATAGCGAGTATCGAGATTTTTCTGCACGATATTTTATGTTCAAAAACGTTTTAGGTTCTGACGAGTGTAACGTATTATAGTTTTACAGAAATTTGTTTTTTCCACTAGGAAAACACTAGGTTAAAAAAAAAATGCTTTATAATTTTCACAACATCTGTAGACCTTGTGAAATATGTTCCGCTCCTTTTCTCCCTTCCCCGGTACGGATATTTCATCTGAAACATTGGTCTAGATTCCCGGCGGTTTTGAAAAAAAAAAAAAAAACAACGTTTATGTTGATTTCTGGATTTCCTTGGTCATTTATTCTCGTGGTTTTTTAGATTTATCAATTTTTATTACCTTTTTATTTATTCAATCTTTGCATATTGAATTGATAAAAAAAAAAAAAAAAAACGCTCAGAATCTAAAATTATATAAAATATAATAATACGATTTATGTTATTCCCATCAC
>CABPRJ010000515.1:220154-386301 GCA_902439185.1 Cinara cedri | reverse complement strand
TTTCATCTGAAACATTGGTCTAGATTCCCGGCGGTTTTGAAAAAAAAAAAAAAAAACGCTCAGAATCTAAAATTATATAAAATATAATAATACGATTTATGTTATTCCCATCACGATAACCATCATTTTTTCGTCGTTATTCGTGATTTAATAGTGAATAAACAATGTAATCGGGTTTTAAATGTTAAATGAAAACACTAAAAAATCGTCTTTGTTTCGTTTAATTATAAATACGATGGCAGGTATTTAATAATAATTTTTTTCGGCAGATTACGCGCGGTTTTTTTTTACGAATTATTGTAGACACGACTCGCTGACACAGTAACGAAATAAATTATTAAATATTTATAAAGCTAGTAATAGTATTTATACATCCACTCGAATTTGTATTATGCAAAATTGCCTTCTGCCGCTGCTTGTTTTTGGCCGCCGTTTACTGGTTATTCACCCGTTTATACAGCACAATATTACTGTTATAATAGATATGGGTATCGTATTACGAAATTATTATTGTTTTCTAGAAAAAAAAACCACAGAGATATTATATTTGATTTGTATATGTATACGAATTATATCCTCGACGATCGTGTTGTATGACGTCTCTAGACATTTCGAACGACCTTGTCGCCAAAACTGTCACAAACTGACACACTGCAGTTTGGTGTAATGAAATTAAATTATAATTTCGCGTACACGAATTACAAATAATGGTACTCGTTATATCGTAATAATTACTGAGATCCTTTTTCATCTACAGGGTGATGTCGTTCGACGAGAAAATATAGAATCTGATCATAGCGAGAATTGTATTGATTTTGTACTATGATGCGTTCTTTTTTGTGTCTGTAAACAATTTATCTACCGGAAATCTTGCTTCAGTCAAAAAATTTTTAGGAACTTTCTTGTTATACCAATTTTTATCTAATTGGTGAGTTTATTTGATGATGTTTCCAGGGATTTTCATAATAAATGGAAAAAAACGTAGGAAAAACGGAAAAAATAGATACAATATCAAACAAACATTATTAAAGAAAATATATAATGCACGTGTAATTATTTTTACCATAACGTGGCACATATATTGTTGACAAAGCAACACTCTTTACCGAATTCCGTTCAGAATCATTTTTCGTTTTTCGTTAATCGTTGCATACACATATACATTAAATTTCCCCTCTAATTTCTCGACTTCTCACATACAACAATGGCTGCACCCACGTGCGAAGTTACCCGGCTTTTTTATAATATCCTTTATTTAATTTTATCGGCGCAATAGATGCATATTACAATAAAATTCCCCAAATCAACGTAATTAACAAACACCCGCTAGTTCATGGATTTTAATCAACGTTTTAGTCTGTAAGCAGAGCTGTAATAAGGATTTTCAGGGTATCTGATTATACAAAAATGTCCGCTCTTATAACCTATTGCCTTTATAACAATTTCTATTAAAATGTGTGTTCCGATTACGTATAAATTCTGAATTTTGCGTCTTTTTCTGTTATGCGCTCTTGGCCTGAGCCAAGTCCTATGGTTCTGCCTGTATGATATAATATATACAGGCATCTGCACATAGCAATTTATCTCGTATTTATCAATTTGTCTCGTTCCGCACAATAATATTATTATATAAAATGTCGCGCACATACATTTGCAATTTGAACAACATTATTATGCGTTTTGTATTTAGTTTAAAGTGTTAGAAAAAAATAAAAAAATCACGAACGTCCCACACGTGTTATTGGGTAGGTACCTATATATTAATATTATAATATTATACAATCTCCCACCGCGTGATGCAGCTGCGATAATTATACCCGGGCGGTATATATAATATTTAAATGTTAGGTAGATATGGTAACTTTGGTAACCCGTATATACCGTTGTTTTTTACCTATAGGTGGGTATATATATAGTGACCGTGCGTGCGTCAAATCCGTACAAATTGCCACAATCGGTCGCGCCGTGCCGGTCACGCGAGAGCGACACACGACGGCGGCGACGACGATAATTATGACGAATCGTGTCGGCGACGGCGCGTGCGACCCGAGGAGACGGGCGGCACACGAAGTCTCCGACGACGCAATCTCGCGGTATATGCGTACCCACTTTTTCCTCCGTCGTCTTCTTCTTCATCGTCTTTGTCTTCTTTTGTTTATAACTCGATATGGTGGATAACAAATTTTTAGGTTTTCACGTGAGCCTATAATTATTGCGGCTTTACTGAGCCACCTCGACGAAGATTAAAACAAATGTCAACGATTTTCTATGTCCAAACGGACACACGAAGTTCATTGATCAGCCAGTAATAGCGTAAGATTTTAGAAAAACTGTAGAAAAACTACAGTGGAAGACCAAGACTAGAAAACACTCAATAAAACTATAAATAATGAAGGACCAAGAACGCATATTTACAAATGAAAAACAAAGTGAACGTTAGAGGAGAGTAGAAGATATAAATTTAAAAAAGACCCAGAAAAAATTATCGGGGAGGGGGGCTCTTAATTTTTTTTACCTGGTTTTTCTTAAGGTAGAATAATTATTACTTGCTATTCCATGACTCCCTTATTCCCTTATCACTTATTACTTATACCCTATTAGTTTTAGAACGTAAAGTTAAAGCAAAGTGTGTAGCCCTATAAGATAATATATTATATTATACATAACAATATAAAACGATACATTTTATAATACTGAATCACTACTACAATAATTTTATTAATGTAACAATTGTATGTAAACTGCAATTCAGTACAACGAAAAAAAACAATTAAAGGGGCACGTGCTCTCCGCTCCTCCTGAATACGACACTGAGTGAAGTAAAATGGTTTTTTTTTTATTTAAATTTTCTCGCCATCATTGACCATCAAACGTACAATACATGTGGCAGGCCGGTAGAACGGTAAAATATTTAAGACTCCGAACAATTAAACGCGAAAAATAATAACAATGCAATAATAATAGAAACGAAATCGACCACGGCGATACCGGTATTGCGGAATAAAAGAAAATTTTAATTGGCAGGTACTTTAGAGAGAGAAAAAAAACTGACATACCTACTCCATACACCTTTGGTCGGTCATTGTTTTCGCTACATATTATAATCGAAAGTGATTTATTTCAATAGCTAGCAAAAACTTGAAAAAAAAAAACGGCATATTTCGTACTATGGGTGGGCCACTGTTGTAGATAAAAAGTTACGCAACGATTAACCGTTGCTAAAGAAAAACGATTCTGAGCGGAGGTAGATTAATAATGTTGCTTTGTCAACAATATTATGTAGGCCATATTATTGTAAAATAATTACATATGCATTATATATTCTCTTTAATAATATTTGTTTAATATTATATATCTATTGTCCTGTTTTTCATACGTTTTCTCTATGGTTCTCATTTATTATGAAAACAGCTGGAAAAATTAAAAAATGACCACTTGATTAGTCAAATTTCCTTTCAGAAAAAGTGCTATAATTTAAATTTGGAGCAAAATTACTGATAGAAAAGTTGTTTAGAGTTAAATGAATAAAAAATATATCATTACAAAACCAATACATTATTGTACAAGATTACTATTTTATAGAACTGATATTTCACGTAATACATGTTTGGTTTTCAATACTAGCAAATTCGATTGTGGAAATTGCTAAATTATAACCAAACCATACTAAATAGCCTCAAATAAAATCATTTTCCACCTCTTTGAAAATGAGGTTTAAAAACAAAAAATTTGAATGTTGGTTATTTTATTTTCATCGAAAATATGAGTATTTGCAAAATTTCAAGTTGATTGGACAACTTGCAACTTTGCAAGTACAATAATTGAATCAAATTTCTATCACAAGTACCTAAATAAAATGTAAATACATACGGTCTATGTAAAATTTTTAAAAACCCAAAAAAAGAAATTTGTATATAAAATTAATGTAAAAAAAGACAGACATACTTCCAACGAGGGATAGGCCACTGTTGTAGGTTAGAAGTTGGGAAGGTGAGAAATACAAGCATATTGAATATATGTTTGTAAGCAACGATTAACCATTGCTAATGAAAAATTATTCCAAGTAGAGTTCGGTTACACAGGTTTTGAAAGACCACAATATTTACGATTTTCATCAAAATTCTTCGAAAAAAAAATTATACATAACCCTCAATTTTTTTTCTTCATCACAAAGTACGAATTATAATGAACTTCCAATTAAATGTACAGTTTATTTTTGAAAAGGGGTGAGGGAGACGATATCTTCGAAATTGTTTTTTTTTTACTCGAGTTCACCCACACAATATTTTTTTATTTTACGACCAATATCGTATTATTATATACGCGTTGAGCAATGTATTATAGTATGTTTGCCTTGCATATTTATAAATTATAATCAATAATCATATAACATCATATTATTTTGGCACATTTTCTACCGCATAATCCCGGTAAGTATAAAACAAGTGCGCGTAATAAAAAAAAAAAAACAACATTGCCTACGCAATTGGCAATATCAAAAAAAAAAAATAACGGAAAAGATAATAAACGAGACGCGAAAGCGATGGACGGCAGTGGCGGTCATTGATGCGCCGGCAAAAAGTATACGCGCGTATTTTTTATTTTTTTATAACATAATATCGCACTGTGATGTGCCCGATGGAGATATTAGTAATATTATTGTTATTATATTATTGTTTTTCACTCGACCGGTTTTGCTGCGGTTGTCAAGCATCTCAATCGACGACGGAAAGTCCCGTATAATCACGACGATAAAACGGAAAACGAGTGTGTGTATCTTATATAGTATCCCGAGTGATACTTTTTACCGTCACGAACACACAGCGATTATTATAATTATCTATACGAAGATTTTGGAGAAGCCAGTAGGTATAAAAATGATTGATTTTCGGTGGTTCTTTTTTACTGCATAAGCATATTATTATTTTACTGTCTTTTCGGTTATACGGCAAGCGACATGGCGGCACGGCAGCATGATAACGCAGAACATAGTGAATCGTGATGTTTAAGTTGAAATTATGTTTACCGAATTAATACAGCTATTTGTAAAAAAAAAAAAAAAAATATTATAATATAGGATACCTCTTACGGATGTTAACTACTAAATAAATATAATATATTTTTCCAATCCAATATCGTTTTAAAGGAAACTGATTCTCCTAGTCTCCTACACCATTTTTGTCTCAAAGTATCGTATTGTTTCACTCACTTGTCTGTCCCTTTCCCATAAATTATATTCTCTCTTACTTGGAAACTCCCCTCTCGTCCAATGTGCACCACAAACCATATTTCTCGATCCACTTCTAGTTCAGTTTATAGAATTTAATATTTCATAAAAACCACCACAATAGTAGTAGTTTATTAAAAATACCTTTGTGACAACAAATTTGTCTAAAGCGTCCCCTCAGACTTCAACGACTAAAACACTAAAGGGACGAATAACTTTACATTACACAAGAACTCCGCCCCTGTAGCCCTCCCATTTAGACTACTGTTCTTCGTGGGTTTGTATAAGAATCATCATGTGCATAATATTATTGTCGGTGAGCGTTTCTTATATTACGCGATCGGGATGCCCGAGGTGAATTTTTTTCTCTCTCTATTATTCCGGGTTTGATGAATAGACATTATTATCAATCAATCGATATATTATAGACCCGATTACAACAAAAACACGACACGCGTAATAAAACTTACCAACATTTCTTTCGATATGGGATTTTAGTTTTTTTTTTATTTTAATTTTATATGTGTTCTCAGGACACTTTTCATCTAGCCAATCTCGCACTTTTTTTATGGGCTCCTTTTTTTTTTTTTTTTACTTTGATCTTATTATAAATATAATAACGAGTAGGGCTACAGATATAGTTATATGTTTGTGCTTTTGCTTTTACTATTTTTATCATTGGTTTTGGTTTAAAAAAAAAAAATCGATTTTTAATACCAAAACATGTGTTTAGCATTCTAAATAAATACAAATTATTTCGTAAATTTCAAAATTAGTAAATAACATTTCATAAGGTGCTCAGCACCCGCGGCACCCGTGTAGTCGGCACCCATGTGTAATACAAAAGATTAAAAGATAAAAATTCAAAGACGACTACATTGCCGAGATATGTTTTATGATAAGAAAAAAAAAAACAAAATAGTATTTCATGTCCACGAAACGCCTATAGGTAGATACCTCTTTTTTTCCTACGATCGTAACAATAAAAAAAATAAACACACGAATTTATATACTTACACCCATGATCGCGTGTCGTTATTACATATAATGTATAGGTATCTGCGCAATACAGCTTATAATGTCGTATAGTTGTCGCGTGCGTTTACCGTATAAAGAGTTTGAGCGTGACCTACGTCAACATTTTTCGGACCGTATATACTTTTATACCTATCTATACGAGCCGAAAGTCTGAATCTATCCACACCGTACGAACGTATCGGGGCGTAGTCCGATTGTCGAAGACGCATAATATTATACATTATTATATTAGGTATGAAGGCTTTAACGGGGCCACCTGCACACACGTGCATGCGTGTATGTATCTGTGTGACATCGCAATAATAACTCTGAGAGCGAATATTTAGTGTTTTAAAAGTTCAAAATACGACGCACTGTTCAAACCTATTAAAGTACCTATCTTCGTCAAAGGTTGATAAAATTTGGAAGTCATGATACCCGGTACACAATAACGCGCAAGGCGCATAATATGGCAAAGTTGCAATAAACAATAAGACAATTTTACAATAATATGTTAGTTTTAATATTAGAGCGAATTGATTTAAGAACAAACTTAAAGATAAAAACATTATCTGCAATGCAAATGCTTCTAATTTTTTATTTTACATTTTAATTTTTAAACTTGTATTGTGATAATACAATTACTAATATTTTGCTAAAAAAATTAAATGTCGAAAAAACCGACTTGTTGCACAGATAAGTTTCTATATGTCGTACGTTTAAAAGACCGAGTAAACACATATAGGTTTCATATTTCATATTTATTGCATTCAAAAAATGCTTAAAATCCAATCAAACAAAGCGCAAATGTAAGGATGTATTCCTTCCGTGGATACCCCCTTCAATATTTATTATATAGATATAAATTATATATGTATTCTATTAAGAATTGAATTTCGTCCCACTATGCGTCGGATCTATTGAAAGGTTGTTGGATACTAGTGTCCTAAATATTTAAATTGCGTTAGATAACACGGAACATGATCCAGAAAAATGTTCCTATGCTATAAAGTATAACAGCATATCTGACAAAGATTTGAATCGCGAAATATAAGAATTTGTAAGAAATATCAATAAGAAAATTCGGTAAAATATAAACGTTTTACATTTAATTGATAACACTATATTTTTGTACAATACAGTCTAACAATAAAACATTTTCAAATGTTTGAATTTTGGAATGTATAATTTCGGTTAAACGTCGCTAGATTTTGGAAGTAACTCAAATAATAACCGTTTAGAGTAGGCGTGTATAGAGGAGGAGGTTTTAAGGATTGAATCCCCTTCCAAATTTGGATAATGCTACTTCCAACGAATCGTATTCTATTATCTATAGTTCTATTTTTTTTACATATGAACCCCCGACATTTTTTCCTGTATACGTTCCTGGTTGGAATTCGGCTTGTTATCGTCGAGTTGTGTGCCAACTTCGGTCGACGATGCCATAAGCGAAATCTGAGACACACTCGACTGCGAGTAAAATAATATTATCTCCGGGACGGTCATGTGGGCGACACAGATTTATTATAATATGCCCTCTGAACCGCATTATCCACGGTGTATTATATTATTACGACAATCGGGGACGAGTTCGATAGTACAGTTTCTAGCGCTGATCTTAAAAAGTAAAAAACGCGTGTGCGATTCGACATTATATTGTATTTGTACGAGAATAAAAATAATAAAGGTCACGGTGCACTGTATTGTACGGGGTCGGGGGTCCATCAAATTTGAAAGCGATTTCACGCCTTCGGTGACGGTCAGTGTTTAGGTGTATTTATACACACTTTATAGAGATGTATAGTTACTATCGAGTAATATACCTGCATATTATACAAAACAATATTTTCGAGTAGGTACTATCGATAATAATAATAGGCCTACAAATTTTTGAAGAAGCGTTTTGCACTCATGAATCATGATAACAACAAATTACACTATATGTCTATATATACATATACTATATTAATGTAAATGGTCCGCCCTTGAGTGAGTCCTGAGCAATATGTAAAGAATTGGGTCAATGATGGAACTGTCAATGAAAAAAGATCCAGAATAGTTAACGCCATCACTCTATACTAATTGCCTAAAAAAATTTGTGAATATTCTTTAATTAAATTAAAATAAACGTTATTACGTTATTTAAATATTTGTGATTAATTATTTTATTGTGTTTCGAACAACTCAAACCAATAGGAATACTTTATGAAAAATAATAATGATAAATTGTTTAGTCTTTGGAAAAAATAACCAGATTTTAAACAGTTAAGTTTATAGAGAAGGACGACTATAGATGGATTTCGTGTAGCGGAAACGGATAGATTTTTCAGTGTAATATAAATAGGTACTATCTACTATATTTATTATATTAAAAAAAAAAATAATAAATATAAAGAAAATAACATAACAAACAATGGAATATTGTAAAGATGTATAAAAATAGTCGGTTTCGATTAAAAACGCAAGTATAATAGAACAGCAAAGGCGCAAAAATATACGCAACTCACCATATTCATTTTTTTATTCTGAGAATTTTATCCTATGTTTAATTTCTCAGGCTGCAATAATAGATAATTCTAGAAAGTAGATGCCTAACAATAATTAAGAACATATTATAATCGTATATGGGCATGTACCAAAACAAAATTCATCACGACAGAAAATAAATTGTGCTTCTGGTTTTTTTCCAAGTTTCCGAGTACTCTACAATACTTACACACGTAATAAAAAAAAAAAACGTCCTGGAATAATGAAGTAAGGTGCAGCTACTGTTATAGGTAATTAAATGTATATCTGTAAGCAACGATAAACCATTACTAACGAAAAAATGATTCTGAGCGAAGTTTAATCGATAGTGATGCTTTGTCAACAATATATATGTTATATTAAAGTAAAATAATTAAATAGGGATCATATTTTTTTTTTAATAATATTTTTTTAATATTGTACCGATTTTCCTGCGTTTTTCCCGGAAAAAACTCTAGCAAAAAGTCGAAAAAAACTCTGGGAAAATCAAAAAATTACCTCCTCAAGTTATCATGGAGATAACATTTCCGTTCAGAAAATAAACTACACTTGATATATCGGAGCAAGATTTTTGGTAGAAAAATTTGCACAATAAATTAAGGGATATTTTGCGAATAAAATAGTCCGAGCGAGCGATGACTTGGGTCCTTAAAAAAATGACTTTTCGTCTATCGATGCAATAATAATAATAATATTCTAATAAAATAATATTCACACGAGTATATTACAATGATTTTACGTACATTTCCCAACGAAAATTGTGCGAAAACCGATTAAAAATACAAGGAAAAAAAATACTTGGAAATATATTCGTATTATAAATCGCGATATTATCACCAGTTCTGCCGATCGTAAACGTAGTAATGTAGCAATAAAAAAAAAATAAAATCGCGACTTCTATATTAGTATTTTATTGTTGCGCATTATTACAATGTATAGGAATAGTGTAAGAATGTTCTCGTGATCTCCGAGACCATTAAATTTAATCACATTACATTTTACGTTAGTGGCGCACAGATGCGGGTTACCATATAGTAATGCAACCGCAGAATGTGCTTTCGAGGGAAGTATATTAGAATATTATACTGCTGTACGTATCACAGGAAAGCTTAAAAAAGCTTAAAAAAGAAGAGAGAACATAAATTGTAGGTGAGCGAATACTTTCGTTAACTGCTCGTGCAGCTCTCGAGATTCCTTTGTGATGCGCCACTGCTTTACGTGATCCCGGTACCGTACATAATATTAACATTATTTATGGTCTGGTCGTATCCCCCTCCCCCCATATATCTTGCCTTTAATTACTTATAGTACCAACATTACAATTCAAAAGAAGCAGCCAATACATAGGCGGATGAGCTTATAATAAAATTTAAACTTTCCATTATCTTTTTTTTAATATATTATCAGCCCCCGAATTTCTCTCTCTGTGCCATCGAACAATTTTTTTACATGTTTGTGACAGCCAGGATTATAAAATACTATAGTTTCCCATCGACCTGTTTATCAACGAGAAATATCAAAAAGTTTCTTTTTTTTAAGTCGTAACGCGCCACCTAAAATTTAATAAAAAAAAAAAAAAAACGAATTTTGATGCGCCTTACACTTAGATATAGAAAAAAATAATAGCGATAATTGTAGTGAATTCCGTTTTGTTAGAAATGTAGCTGCAGTGGTAACGCACTACATTGAAATTAGCGTTTTCCAACCATTGCAGCAGGTATCTGTTATAATTGTGACTATACCAAATTAAATCGAGGCCGTCGTCGTGGTAGATAAAATATTACGTGAACGTAGATTAGGTTTAATGGTCGGGTTAGGTTCGATAATATTGAAAATTCAAAAGTTCGCGAGTGACACAATACGACGAGAAATAATCAATCGCGACCGAAAACCAATATATATATAGGCGCCCGGCTAATAACTAATAACACGTGCTATAAAATTATCGAACTCGTTATAATAATTATTATACATACCTACGTCAGGTTAGTGTTAATAATAATATGCACGCGCGAAGAGTGCCGATTACCCGTATAGATATTACACCCGTGTATATTTTTACGCAATAAATTATTAATCTAGTTTGATACCTGCTTAGTATATATTTAAGTGTATTATAAATTGTTTTTACCTTTGGAAAAAATATATTATCTTAAACCGTAAGCCACTTTTTAAAAAATAAAAATAAAACTAATTTAATCCGGTCGCTTCAAGGTAACCGGACCAACTCAAAAAAATAATAAAATAAAAAACGCGAAACAATACAACGCGCGTGTTTTAAAGCGTGACTTTGCCAAGGGCGGCCTTAGATATGGAGAAAAAAAGCGCGCACATATACGAAAAAATACATATATACAAAAATTCGGTCAACCCCATCAGCCGTAATAATAATTATTCGTATATATATATATATACGTACTTACGACACGTGCACCTACCTACTACTATTAATTTCGAATAGGTAACAAAAATTATTGAAATTATTATGTTAGTAGATAACTATAGGCATAATAGAGAACGGTGCGTGCTACAAATCGCACCGAAAACAACGAATCGTAATATTATGATTAGATATATTTATCATACTATTTAATCTGATTTGTTTTTTTTTTTTTTTTACGTGTGTGGGCGTTTTTCGAAAGTTAATTCCCATATAATGAAGAAAATTCGAGTAAGCCGTCATACCGTTGGGTTCGTTTGTTTTTTTCTTCAACGAATATACCTACTGCGTATTATTCTACACAGTTTGTGATCAGAATGATTAAATTTTCACAGTCTCATAATAATTTTATAAAAACAAAATTAACTAAACCTACTTATGGGATTTTTGAACAAACAAAACGAATCGGTAAAACAACTGAAATCTTGTAAGTCAGTTTTGGGTGTATCTTAAAAGGACGGTACACATGCATTTGTTGTTTCCGTCTTACAAACGCACAATGCAGTTAAAACATGCTTACGCAGACTACACAAAACTCGCTTAATTTTGGTTTTAGAGTAAAAACTCAAATTATAAAATCAAAAAAGAACAAATCAGTGCGTTTTTTTCCGTTTTCTTCAAATATAACAGTCAATATAATATATCAACTTACTGTTTATAAACAAAAACATTTTTAAAACTTTTTTTAATTTGCTGTTTTTAAAAAAGGTGTTTTTACTCTAAAACCAAAACTAAATGAGTTCTGTGTAGTCTGAGTAAGCACGTTTTTACTATACCTCGTTTGTGTAAGACAGAAACAACAAATGCACATGTATAATGTCGTCTTAATAATTATTGAAACTATTGTACATGTTTAAACCTTAGAAGGACGCTATACCGGCATGCACTGTCTCAGTCCAACTAATGGGCAATATAGCAAAATCTAACTTACGTAGTATGCGTAGAACTCGCTTAATTTTGGTTTTAGAGCACCTAATTGCACTTACAATACAATTAAAAGATGATAATATTCCGGATGGCAAGACGATGCGGTTTTCCTATTATAAAACGTTCAATATATCGTTTAGAAATAAAAATTATTTTATCGTTTTTAAATGACTGTAACATTTAAAAAAAGAAACGTATTGTGCTCCGAAATATTGTCCTCTTTTAATTTTATAACAGGTGCTTTTACTCTAAAACCAAAATTATGCGAGTTCAACACAGACTGCGTAAGGTAGATTTCGCTATATTGTTCGATAGTTGGATTGAGACAGCACATGCGAGTGTAGCGTCCTCTTAAAAGAATAAAACATTTAGAGAGCAAAGTAACACGCCTTTGCGGTATATTTAATTTTTAAAAGCTCGCGTGTGTCGAATTTTCCGAAAATCCAGAACTCATCACGAGCCAAATTTGAAACATATTTGTATTTGTTATTTTTTTTAATGTTAATAGTATCAAATAAACGAGGTTTAGTATTCTATACCTCATGGTTATGATTACATGAATAGTTAAAAAGTGAAGGAAAATAAAAAATTTAAATCGATAATTTTTAAGTCTGTCACAATTTTTCACTTCTCCGGTAAAATTGTATAAAATCGACTTACGATAGGTTTTGCTACGGATCCAAGAGTAAACAAATGATTAGGTATTATTATTATTATTATTATTTTTTTTTACACAAAACCTTACATATATTATTATATTATTATTGTTGTTGGTAGAACGACGAAGGACATCAATTTAATGTTATATTTTTTATACATTATTGGTACGTTTACAAATATTGTACATTATATTTTATTCTATTAGATCGATTGTTATTTGTATTGAACACCAAATAATATTATAATATTTACAATGTACAAACATTTTGTAGGTCTATTCGATTCCAAACTATTTTTCCGATATTTATAAATCGTATTATTATTATTATTATTATATTATTATAAGCGCACAATGGATTTTTTTTTTTTTTTAATCCACTCGCAATGCAGGCGCATTATCGAAAACGATATTTATTTATTATACAGGTATTAGGGACACCCATATTACGTAAAACCAAGGATTGTGCGTTAAGCGTGTTGACACATATATGAAACAAATACTTCGGCGCTCGCCAAAAGTAATATCATAGCCGCAGACGACGACGACGACGTAGCAATATTATGTATAACACATCTAGTTAAATAATTGTATTTTCACGCGTATAATTCTTCTATACCAATATTATTATTATCCGGTTTTTTTTTTTTTTTTTTTTATTCGACGCGTTTATAATAATAACAAAATACTACACGCATACAGAACCGAACCTATGCGGCTGTCGTGGCAATAATAATCGTAATCCAAACACGTACTCGTATACCGCACTGCCTATGAGTGTGTGTTATTAAAAAACGCTATTTTTTTTTCTACTGTGTCAAAAATCTGCTTTCTATTGTTTGCTGAACGCAGTCCCATATTTATATCCATGGGCGGGCAATATATAATAATAATATTTACACTGGAATCGCGCCCGGGACTCCTGCAACCGACGACAGATACATGTACGCGTATAGGTAGTCGAAACACAATTATTATTATTTTTTTTTTTTTTTATTACGAATAATATATTATTATACTTTTGCAGCTAACACTCTAAAAGTGTCGCGGTAGGTATATTACAATAATAATAATTCGTACCTACCAACATAATATACAGGATAGTTTTAGATTCTAAATAAATCGAGGAATCTATTGATTTTACTATATAATGTGTACGTGTTTTATATGCCTGTAAACAACTTTTCTACCAGAAATATTGCTTCAAACAAAAACTATGTAAAGTATTTCGTATAAAATTATGATCTAGTTGGTGCACTGAGACGATAATTTTTTTTATGATTTTTCTTCTATTTTACTTAATAAATAGGAAATACTGATAATTGTTTGTATAATTTTATTGATTTCTTAATTACTTTAGTAACAAAAGAAAAATAAAAACGACGAATAATGCTAAAAATCGTTTGTCGTTGATTTCAAATGTAAATTAAATTACTCTATTCTCTATTATCCTTTTTTCCAACTTCTCTTCTAAAACAGTACCCCCACCCATAAATAGTATCAGCCTTTTAAGCAGCATAAAATCGACTTTTGTTTTTTATTTTATGAATACAACACTACCACTATATAATATATACTTATAGTATAGTATACATATTATATATTTTATACATATTCGATACATATATTCTAGACATTATTTTAAAAAAATCATGATAAACTTTAAGAGTTTTTACAACTAGGCCTAATCGTTTAAGGAATATTAACACAAACAACAAATCAAACATCAAACAGATAACCTTAGAATTTTCAAAAAAAAATGTAAAAAACACATCAGTAAAATATTCTTGATAGGTTGGTGTATTATTTCATCATAACAAATTCACAGATTGTTTAACATATTAAATCATTAGATAGATAAGAAAATAACCTTTTATTTAAGATCAAATGAAATAAGATTATAAATTAATTGTTTAATATTTTATATAAATTTAATCTTACTTCATACGCCATCGTACCTATAGATACGTCAAATCGACTTAAGTTTTTCAAATTGAAAATATTTCGTTTATGCGCAAAAAAATAATATTAGAAGTATGTTTTATAAAGTGACAGTTTTAGTTGTAAATAATTTAAAATTTAGAATGGAGGAATACGTACAGAATAAAGTTATCATCTAAAAATGTATATAGCATTTATGACTCTTCCTTACTTTTTTTATTTTTGAGAATCTGTAAAGATAAATAAGGAGCGTTGTCATTTGAAAATCAAAAGTTAATTTAAGGTATAAAAGAGTAGAGGGAACTGGTGAAAATTATAAAATATTGAGCACATTGCAACAACCAGATAGATAACACCACATTTCTTGAAAATACACAATTTTATAACAATCAAATAAATATATGATTGTAACAAATAGAAAAATTACATATTTATTTAGACGCAATTTTTAATGGGAATTGTAGTTTCTTTTTTAGAACTACTTTGGTGCAGTAAAAAACAAAATGCTTTTATTATTTTTTTATTTTTCGGCTCTTGAACAGTTTTAAACCTGGCATATTATTTGATTAATTCAAATAGAAGTTTTATAAAATAAGCTTACACAATTCTATAATAATAATTGAAACAAAACAAAAATCAAATTTACTTAAAATACTCCGAGAAAATCGCTGGATCAAAAAAAAAATCACCCTGTATATGTATATAATTTTATATATACACGAATTCAATCACTCTCTATATATATTGGCATAGCTATAAAAATTTTAACGATTTCGTCTACTGTTAATTATTATTATAAACCGTCGTCGTCGCACACTACGTATCCAATACTATTACTACAGTTTTATTAAATATTTTGTATTCCGCTGGAGTAGTGGATTTCGCTTGGTATCAATATAATATTATACCTACTGTAATAGCAGTCGGTAACAAAAGCGAGAACGAAAGACAATTTAAAAACGGAAAAATAATACAAAAACGAAATCAATTTAAAATTAAGTTACCTTTCGAGTTATTTTGATTTTTAAATTACACATTTTATTTGGATAATATTCTCAATATCATTATTAATCATTCAACTTGTATACACGCTTATTAAATTCCACGCAAAATAATATTTCTGTCAGACATCTTGTTCTAATCATAAACCAAATCATAGAATTTCCGATCTTAATTGAGGGGGTCATTTTTTAAATTTTCCTTGCAGTTTTCTTAATAAATAGGAAAAACTGACAATTGCTGGTATAATTTTTGTTAATATCTGGGTTACCTAAAAAACAAGGGAAAAACACGACAAAGTATAATCGGCTTAGAAACATTTATCATTAAAAATAGACTCACAGAAATACATTAAATTAGTCTACATATATATACGTAAAACATTTTAACTTCCATTCCAAAAATTGTGGCACAAGTATCAGTCACTCCAGCCATTCCACATTAGCCACCATGTATCAACCTATCAGTAAAGTGTTTTAGAACTATTTTGTTTATTTATTTTTAGTTAGTTCAAAACATCTCTGGCACTTATTGCATGCGGATGTTAAAAATTGTTTTGATTTGCAATTTAAGTTGCGAACTATTATTGTCGATTCGAATTTTTAGATTTCGATCAAAAATTTGTCGGTATTCCATATTGAAGCAACATATACTATTTAGTTGCTATCTGGTTATAATGTTATACAGGGGAAAAAAAAAAAAAAAAATGTCATTTATAAAATCGCCGTAAAATATTTGTAAATATAACCTAACCAAACCAAAGTCGACCTGGTCTAATCCAACAGAACAACACGCGGGAAACTGTAGGAAAACAAAATACGTATAGAATACGCACTTTAATACGTTTTGAACGGGGAAAAATATTATACAATTCACAAAGGTACGTCGGAAATCGTAATCGATTTGATTGGTCGTAATATGCCTACAATATAATTGACGTGGGTACGTCGCCCGTATTATGAAACCGACAGTCGTAGGATTTCTGTGATTTCAACGTATATACTGCTTCGGCAAAGACAAACGTGCGGTACGCACGCAGACACAGACGAAATGACCGCATCACTTTCTCCGGGAAGTCAAAACAATTATAAAATCTCGGTGTGTAACGTATAGCCGTCGTCGTGAACCGGAATGGGTACACGAGGTATTTGCGAGTAAGTACACGAAGCTAGTTTGTTGAAAATTTTAACAATTTACCGAGATAAAAAATAATAGGTATACCGGGCCACCAGACAAATCGTTAAAATGTAAAAAAATTCACAAGATAAAAAGCTCTCTGCGTTTTACCCGTAGACATTAGAGATATTAATATAGATACGCCGTCAGTAGTTTTTTTTTTTTTTTTCTGCAATCGTGAATACTGTCCTATACACTGTAACAAAAACCAACGATAAAATACCTACATTACCTCCCCTGTTCTCCTACAATAGCCGTGCTCCTATAATGTCCGTCAATTTTGAACCGCGGTCTACGGTGCACGCACTAGGCATATTGACCGGATAATGGTCAATGTGCATAATATACATTTACGATTTTGTTGGAGAAAAATTAACCCTGGCGTCTAAAAATACAATTATAATATAATGTTATCGTGTGTTTTTAAACTATTATTTTTTTTTAGATTTTTTATTATATTTGATACATGTATCACATCGCATAATAAATTAGTATATTTTATTCCTGTTTTCAGTTAGTTGGGCCAGGGTTAAGTTATTCCCCCGTCCCAAAAAAAAAAAATCAGGTACCTATGCTATATTATAACTTATTATTTCTCATCCGACTAATTTGTTTTCGGCCGAAATTGTTGAGATACTTTTATTTGTATACTGCAACCGCGTAACGTGATGAAGAGTGATGCCATATTACTATTATCGTACATTATTATTAAAAAATATCGTTTGTGTTCGAATAATAATAAGACTAAATTATTTATATTATGTTACGTAACATCGTATAACGAACGGTATGAAAAAAGCAATAAAAAATAATAAAAAACGTAGGTATTTCATAATTTCGAAAACACTTTAACGCAAATCTATAGGTAATACACTTTTAAAATGAATATATAATAATATAAGTCACGTAATAACTTTGCACTACGTGAACCATAAAGACCGTTTTCCGTTCGAATTGCCCGCGGTGGTTATTATTTTTTTCAGACTACATATTTTATTAGTACCTATGCATATATTTTTAAAAAAGAACCCACACCGAAATTGTAATCGCTGAAAAATTAAACGTTTTACCGTGTAAAAGCACGAATTTTTCTCCAACACCCTGCCTACAACCCGAACTGATAAAAAATTACCCAAACCATAATGTTTTATCCCTGAATCTCTCGTTTTCCCCGTTATATTAACAGAACATGTATTTATGCTGCACTTATACATAGTAAGTATACTAAACACTGTTAGGTGATTCTACATTTTGAAATATATTTATTTGTCTAACTCTTCCCAACATATCTGTAACTTTTACCAATATAAACTTTTTACTGCAATAATTGTGGAAATCTCAATAAAAAAGAGGGTGTGCAACTATATTCGACGATTACTTTTAACTAATAATGGACACTACTATAATCGATACATTTATTCAATAGTCAGAAACTATTCGGTTATTCTGTTTATACAAAATTAAATAAAAATTGAAAGTTTATAGCAACTAATCTATTGTATATTTGACTATATGACTATAGTTATATGCGTGTTAATATGAATGTGTAAAATGTCTGAAATGTCATAAAAATATCACCACTGCACTATTAATAATTATATATTTAGTAGTAAATAATAATATTTCGGCGAAATAATTAAGTTAAAAATTCGCACAACGTTAAAACGAACGAAATGCGCTTACAAAAGAATCACGGGGGTATAGCTCAGTGGTAGAGCATTCGACTGCAGATCGAGAGGTCCCCGGTTCAAACCCGGGTGCCCCCTAAAATTTTATTCGATTTTTAATGTATTTTTTTTTTCTACATTAATTTTATCGCACTCAATATTGAAATAGTATAGATTTCACTATTATTTTATGTTTATTTAACGCCCTGGCAGCACGGCCGCAGTAAAGCGCCAAGTCGAAAAAAACCCCTTCAAATTATCGTATAGTCAACGTCACTAGCACGACCGGTCGAGTATTGTTTAAAGGTTTGTTTGTTTGCGGTTAAATAGCCGAATCGTTAAAAAATACAAATGCACTATTCATTACCGTGGAAAACAAAAATGATCGGAAATTGTACACCAAAGAGTCAAATTTTTATGCCGATTTGAACGATAGTAGCATGTGGCTAATTGTATATTTTGTATATTTTTTTTGTAATATATTGTATATTTTTTTTGTTGTTGATAAAAATATTGTTATTGTTTAAAATATTTCTGTTCGGTAAAAATATATAGCAAAATTAGTATTTAAAACCCATAGCTCGAAATCGTTATTTTTTCATTAAAATCAACCGTTCTTCTACAATAATATCCTCTACACAATATCTAAGTTGGGTAGTTAGAAATTTAACCATTCCAATATGATAACTGTCTTTATTTACGTGTAATATTGAGTTTTTTTTTTTCGAATTTTGACCCTACAACGTGAAGCTGTATAAATCACTCGAAACTTCGAGTAAAAAATATAAACACCGCCGGCGCCGGTGGCGATGCAATTTCGGAATTTGTCGCGAGTTCACGACCTTTGACGCATTTCTCGTTCGTCCGGAAAAAAACCATCATAATATTTTTCTCGTCTCATTATACGCCGCGGCCGCTATCCGAGTAAATCGATCAAAACGCATAGGTAATAATAATAATAATAATTGCGTCAACAGCGAAATATTAATGTACTCGAGCAAAAAAATATAATTTATATATAATATTATCTCGTTTACGCACAGTTTCCCACGGTGAAAGTTGATCTCTGTGTTCGTTTTTCGACGCTTTGGGCGACCTCACACACACACACATACACACATTTCACGCGTCGCAACGATCGTAAAAAAAACAACACATAACATTTTATTATCATCATTATTAGGTGTATATGTAGGTACTGTTATGATAATAATATTATCCGAACGCATAACGTTTTTTTTTTTTTTTTTTATTATTCCGCGGTCTGTTTAAATACAATAATAATACCTAATAATATTTGCTCTTTGATGGTTTTCGCGCGGCGCCGCGGCGGTCGCACAACTGCAGCCATCGTTAAAATTCTCCATATACGAGTATACTTACGATAATAACTCGTTGAATGTACCGCATTCGTATTATTTATTATTGTACTTATTATTATTTATTATTGTACCACGCATCATTACAAACGCGCGTGCCAAAAATGGTGTACGCGCGTGCATACAGTCGTAACTACAGGGCTTTTGGAAATACCGTGCGCGGCAATTCAACCCGAGAACGCGTTTCGGAAACGGGCGCGAAATCTAAAATATAGCGTCATAATATAGCAATAAATAGAGAGGTGTAGGCTACAAGAGCGGACATTTTCGTGTGGTCATAGCTGCTCAAAAACCTTGTCGCGGTTCTGTTGCACGCGTGAAACGCGCCAAAAGCGGATACTGTAATACAACATCAATTGGTGTGGACTAGACTGGGTTAGGTTAGGCTCTTTCCGCGATTCACAACCCAATACCCGACCTATATAATATAACAGTTGCTTTGATCTTGCAAAACGAGCCACATCGTTCTCTCCGCAGCGGATCGAAGAGGAGATTACTATCTAGTCCTGTATAGGATCCCCGAAAGAAATAAAATATCTCTTGTTATAAAACTTTTTTCAAAAACTTCTAAATAACACCTAGGGCATTAAAAAAAAAAAAAAAAAACTATACCGAGTTTTCAAATGCTCATAAAAAAAAACTACTACAATGACGCATGTTTTTTTTCTTGAACACTAAGAACCGTAACCTATGATTAAGTACATATAAATCTAAAGTTTTCAATACATAGTCATAAAAAATTCAAAATGAGTGGCAAAATATACGCTTAGAAAACGGAAATATAAATATATGTTGATCAGGTCTAATATCTTTTAATGAAATTCCAAAAGAAAAAAAAATAGATTTTAACAAAAACTGGTCAAGTACAAGGAATTTAAAATATTATATTTTTCAATGCACTAACTAAATAATAATAAAAAAACAAAAAAAAACAGAAAATTAGCAAATTTTAATTGAAGCATGTATATTTCGGCCGTAGAAGTTTAAATTTCAAAATACAAAACATAATCAAGTACAAGTTTCAAGTTATGTTCTTTTATAAGTATACCTGATTTTTGACTTCTGCGGCCATTGCCAAAGAATGTTGTCAGATTCGTAAAGAAGTGTCTGTATGACGTGTAATAATACACAGGTGCTCATTATGCGTGAATATTGAAATATATATTCATAATGATACACTTACACCGATTTCACAATTTCAGACCCTGGACACGGTGTCATTGTCTATATACAATAAAAAAAAAAAAAAAACTGTTTAATTGAAATTTTGCCGTTCACGTTTTCTCTCTCCCTCTGCTAAATCCGTGTGCAATATGCATGCATCTATTTCTCGCGCGCGCTAATTAATTGCGCGTATAAATCGATGGAAAATAACTAAAATGACCGTGAACGCGAATAATGCAGCGCAAGACCGTGATTTGAGTTTTATTTTTCACTTTTTCTCCGATCTTAAAAAGGAAATACGAGTCATTATTACTCGTATACTCGTATATTATTAAGACGGGTGACTGTAATACGTTTTTAATACGATTTTTATAAAGTCTAAATTTTTACGAAATATAAACGTTTAACAATAATTAAAAAATGATTTGATTCGTAAATATTATATTACTAAACGTAACATTATGAGTTTGACGCTTTGTTAAAACATCTACTCAAATTTAATACGCGGTTTTATAATATATATTATAAGCATTGATAAACAGATACCGGCGATATAGTTAACGGTCAAAGGATAGTGCGATCTACCGGATCTAATTATATTTTCTTCTTTTTCTTCATTCAATAGCTTTTACGATCCGTGAAGGACTTTCGCTTCCTTCGCTGATTTTCAACATAGGTATTTTTAGTAATTTATATTCTGTCCTAACTCTTCTTGCACGTATTTTCAAATCCTCTTTAAAAATATATCCTTTATCTACCGCTGTCTACAATAGGCCTCTTTTCATCATTCAATTTTCCTACCCAAGTCTTCTTGATCAAGCCACTAGATATTAAGTTTACCATTTTGAAACATTTTCTACATTTCACCTAATATTCTTTCTCTCCAGGCACTCAATTTTCTACATAATATTGAGCCATAATAATCTATATGTATAAGCATTTTATCTTCTTTCAGATATTATCATTCTAAACAATTTATCAAAAACCGATCGGAAAAAACTCGATGCTACAATAATAAACACAGTTTTTAGTTTCCAAATATAAGATTTCGAACATAATTGTTTTGTTTGGGATAATTTAATTTTAACTAAGTAAACAATTTGATTAACTTGCCTAGGTTTGGTTACACCTTGCACCGATACCACCAATGGCTTGTTCAGACATTATCAATGGAAGAACATTTAATAAATAATAATGTTGATTCACGGATAAATCGTAGAATCTTTTATTATATTACGACCTACTTAACTCGACGCAATAAGAATTTAAAAGCCAGATCCAATAAAGCCAAATTCTATTGAATAAATCAAACGGTTTTAGTTAGCCTAGTAACTTGGCTGTGGAGTATATAATTTCATGACAAAATTACCACATAAACATACATATTTATCATATATTTTAAATTAACGAGGAGGATATAAGCCCTAAAATTCTCTCCTCTAAAAAATTCTCACCTGTGACCAATATATGGCCTACCCATCGTAATGGTATAAAGTATTTTCCGGCAGTTTTTTTTTTTCTAACACACGAGACAACAACTATATATAGATACGAGAGAGTCGTTTGACACATTGCATGATATATACTAATTATACTGTTGTCTAAAAATTATATTTACTGTCTCGACTACAGCACGTTTTACGACCCAAATAATATCAGGTGGCTTCTACTAAATACACGAAGAGCGTGGTTACTGCACTGCAGATTGCAGAGTCCTCGCGGGCACCGCCGAAGAGTAGGTAGTCGACTGCTACCGGTTCTCTCGTGTATATACGTATAGGTTCCTATAAGCAACTATAAAATATAAACATTACTCTACGACAATAACAATAATTATAACATTTTGTTATTTGCACAGAGATTACGATAATTCAGTATATAATATTGTAGCTCCGTGGGGGAACTCGCACTGTATAGAGGCACGTTTAGATGCAGCGTCCGTATATTAAAAAATAATCATAACATTTTGTATGCCTAACACAATAATAATAATTTGTGAATGGACGGCGGCGAGAAAATACGCGCGAGTGGATTTAATTGAATTGCCGCGCGTATACCTATATACCTATATATTATTATAGATAGGTTAGGTACCTATGTAACGTTATATTATAGCGGTGATGTTCGTACCACTGCACCGGTTCGGGGTACCCCGAGGCTCGGAAAGTTTATAGGCCAAAAAGTATTATTCGTAAAACCGTCGGAGGAATAAACCCGAGGCGGCCGCGGGTGGGCGAGATGTTAATCGATTTAATAAGAATATATATTAGTGTCCATAATTCTATACGATGCGACGGCAAATAATCATTATTTATTTTTATTTTTTTAATGTAATAATAATAATATATTAGTGTAGAAATCACTGGGTACGTCAATGCTATATACCGATGATATTTTTTTTTTCAAATACGAGTGTATATTATAATATAATAATATGTATATTGTAAAAGTTAATTTTTTACGTACAGACTTACCATCTCTACCTTCCGAACTGCAGAAGATGTACGCGAATTTTTTTTTTTCAAATTAAAATATATTATCCGATGATCCGAAATATCGTGACGTAATATATAGTAATATATATATATACGTAATATATTTTACACCGCACAACCCGACGACGACGGGTTATCTGCAGCGCTTGTTATTAATAAATCATCAATCATTATGTTATAAAAAGTGAAATAATATTATAATTTACCTATATTTGTTAAGGAAAACGGCGATAATCCGCAGTTAAATAATATAATTTAAATTTTGAGTAATAGCTCATCAATTTTGACACGATAGTTTTTGTACATTATACATTATGCATTTATACATATAGGTAGGTAGGTGCGTAAATTTACTCTTTGTATACGTACCTGTAACAACCGTTCACCAAAAATAAAGTTTTTAAAGTGAAATAAATACATTGTGCAAGGCGTAATATGATTTATGGAAAAAAATAATAATAATATCATCCATACGTTTTATGGAATACGAATTTCATCATGTAAGTAATAACAGTAATAAATGTATAATATATAAATATTTGTTTAATATCGTAATACAATAAAACGGAGTATCGGCCGTGAGATGGGAGACACAAATTGAGTGTTAACTGTCCCAACTGCATTTTGAAAAATACCAATCATAATTTTAGACGGGAGGGGGGGATCGATACCTAAGAAAATGTTAGATGTGAAATAGAAATAAAACGACTCTAATGGACTCTTGGAGATTGCCATGAGATCAAGACAAAGAACAGATAATAGTATGTGGATTAAGAGGACCCCGAAATATATTTAGGAAAAAGACGCGAGGAAGAAATCGAAAAAAAAATTAAATATATATTTAAATTCATTTAGAAATTAACGTTTACAAAAAGTCCTGATCATTATTACAACAGACAATAGTATATTTTATCGTGTAATCATAAAATGAATGCTAAAATATAGAATGACTACTCGGTTTTAATTTAGAAGTTATCAAATACGCATGATCATTGCTATTACGTCATACTTTTCTTTATCAGTTTGATATCAAAATATTTGGATCGTTTGGATCCAGATAATTGAAAGTCACTTTTGAAACACTCTTAATATTTGTTTAAATTGTCATATATTGTATTAAAACATGAATACCAAATTAGAAACTAGAATTTGACTATTATTCAATAGGTGTTACTCAAATGACGATTTCAGCAATAAAATAATTATTTAAGTACTTAAAATTTAAAATTTAACCTTTTTTTAATTACTTTAAATCGGATTTATACTACATTAATATTTATTTGGATCCATTTAAACTAATGATTGTTATTATTATCACATATAATATGATGAAAAGAAAAGAACTCTTGCATCGTGTGACGTTTTTTTTTTTTTTTTTTTTTTTTTTTAATTTTTCAATATGACTATAATTACAAACTATAAGCATAAGTATAATGTTATACTCGAGTTAAAAAAAAAAAATTTATTAGCTTTTAAAAAAACAATAATCAGTTTTTTTTTTATAACAAATAAAAACGACGTTACACAGATCGAGTTCTCATTTTTTTTCTTTTTAATGATGCAAATTTAGTTTCTAAATTATTATTAAAATAATCCTTAAATACAATTACTTTTCGTTTCGGAAATATATTAAAAACTGACGCCAAAGAAAATAAAATTAAAAAACCATAAAAACTATAAGCAATTGGAAAATGAATTTAAATTACCCAACTTCTTTTACAAACCTAATTAATAAATAATAATATTTAACCAACTGCCTATTCAAATATTGGTTTTGAATATTGTTTTACGGACGTTTTGAAAAGAACACGTTTTACTACTCATTACAAAAAAAAAATAAAAATAAAAACAACCATTTCGTTAGCTGTTAGTAATTACGTCTAACATAATAAAATACATATATACAGAGTGTATCAAAATCGTAGGAATACATCAAATCCATAACATTATCTATCTTTTCACTACCCACGTGAATTTGATTGTTTTTTTTGTTTGTTTTTCTGAGACTAGATAGTAAAATACGACTTGTGAAATAAATATATTATACCTACCTACTCTAAATTTATTGATTTTGAAATATTCTAAATACCTATAAAAAAAAAAATATAATAATATACACTTATAAACGTTGCTATATCAATATTTAATTTATTATTATCTAATTTAAATGCATATAATAGATCGATAGAGTGGTCTAGATGCAATATATGTTAATAATTGTTATCAGCTGAGCAGAGAACAACAGGTGTTTATTATAACTGCAGCTATAGGCGATTTCAAGATTAACACGTTTGATTTCGTTTTTTTTTTTTTAGATTCTCGTCCACGTGCCAAAGTATTGTTAACTTTTATATATATATATATATGATATAGTTATACATATATATATATGTATATATAAACAACACAAGGTTTTTTTTTTTTATTCCATATAGCAATTCTTTTTACGTCCGCGAAATTCATCGGTCGCCGAACCGGTTTCGCGCATGAACTTTTTTTTTTCTATATACATAATAATGTATAATATTTAGTTTTTCTCTTTCTTTCGATTTTATAATATATATTATTTTATGTAAGCGGATCTGGGCGATTCCTATATATACCTACCGATATCTACAAACCTATACCAACCTACTGGCCTAACCATAAACGACGGCGACACGCGAATAAGAAACATTATACAACCTGCTGCGGAATAGCCAAAGCCAAAGCCACGACATTGCATGTCCGGTATGCAATTTTAACCCTTTGAAATCTCGGGGGTATTGAATTTCGTATTTAGTTTCGAAACTCGTTGTTGAAAAAAAAAAAGTTATTGAACAAAATATCAAAAATATAAAATCGTCACGTCATGGCAAAGCCGCGTGCGATTAACCGCATATGTTTACTAACCCGTAAAATACGCATATTTAATTATTTACCATACAATATGTGCGAATAAATTATACTAGTGTATAACGAACTCGATTGCTATTTTAACGTAATTTGGATTCAAGGTAAATATTTTATTATGTAAAACGACTGAGCCCTATTGGTCCGTCAACAGCAAGGAAAAAAAACAAAGATAGTAAACTACTCGGAGAATTTTTATTAAACGAAAAACTATCCGAAATTTATCCGCTCTTTACTCTTTCGACCGACGCATAATTTTTTTTTTTTTTTCATGAAATTCCGAAAAAGGAAACTAGGTAGCCCTTTGAGGTTTGAGCGATTGAAGGCACTCCTAAAGTCTAATAATAACACGTAAAATATGCTCGATGATAATCGCTTTATATTTCGCGATTCCGTCAAAAAGATCGGTAAATATAAATTTAAAATCGTATAAAGATCGTTTAAATCGCAACGAAAATAATAAAATATTATAGACTATAAATTTTAATCGAATTCTTTTATATTCTGACGAGATAAATCGCCGTCTTGTAAAATTATAAACACAACAATCATAATATATTATTACGCTGCAATTTTCGTTTTATGTCAGCCCGTATTATACTGCATTCTCGCCGTATTATTGACTGTTAAAATCTTGATAAATTTTTAATGTAAGCTGTATAGAACTAACTTAATACCCATATTAAAAGTAGGTAGGTAGGTAGGTACTTTTGGTATTTTTTAAGAATTTAAATGAGGAATATAGTATTATATTTATATATAGGTACTGTACGGTTCTTAACGACCTTCCGAGGACATTACTGGAGTGAGATAATCTGTACACTGCAGTTACGTCACCGTTTTATGTAAATTTACACTGCGAATACCTACTGCAGCCAACGAAACAAGTCCGACTACTACCTACCGATACGTATACAGAATGAATGAATGAAATAATATTCAATGATGGATAATATATAAAACGAAATGACTTGACAACGTGCCACTGTTTATGGAAAATTTACAAAGCTGCAGGGCGCTGTAAAATGAATTGAAAAGTTTAAAGTTAAGTTATAAAAGTTAATATTTTCGACATTTTTTAACTTGATTAGTTTTAAACAAATAGAACGTTACAAAATATAGCTCAATTATTTCATTTAGTAAATTATGTTTCAACTCAATGTGGTTATTTTTTGTTTTTATTTAAGTTATTTATAACGAGTTATTGAATAATTTGTTGAGTATAAAAAACAGTGTATATATTATGTACCCATGGTTTTCAAATGTATTTTTCTACCAAAATTATGATTTTTAACCGATATCATTATCGGATAACAAAACGAACATACGGCCTATAGGATACTCACACGAATCATGTTATAAAGTACTAAAGTGTATGAAAGTATAAACATTAAAATAAAAAATACGTTTATATGTGTAGTTGAAGGTTCTTTTAACTAAGTAACTTTTAAATAAAATTAAGTTATTATTTTCCTAGAAATTTGTGACTTATTTCATACTTAGATATCTACTCTAATTTTACTTGAAAATTCAACTATTTAAAACCTAGCTGTATTATATTTTTTTTCATAAAAAAAACTGTCAACTTCCTTAGCTTTGGAAATTTAACCGAAAAATTACTGTTGATCTATAAAAGTTTCAATATTTTCAATATTTGTATCTTTATGTATTTGTCTTTTTTTTTATTATTATTATTTTTTTTTTTTTTTTGGTTACTAACTTCGAAAAATCTGAGAAATTCGAGGAATTTTGTCAACATAGCACAATATGTTGAACGCACTCACATATATAAGACAATTTAATAACATAATACAATGACAACGAAGAATATATATTTTTTTTACTACATAACAAAACAACCGAGAGAGTTGTTGAAAACGTATAAATGGATTTTTTTTTTTTTTGTCATTTTTTTTCTCCATTCTCATTTTCCCCCATCAGTACGTGACTCGTTCGCGAGTTTTCTAATATACTCTTAGGTAGGTATGGTATAGGTAGTGAATTGTTTCATATTTTCATATACATCGATTAAATACCGCGGCTATACGTCGCGGTCGTTGTAATATTATGATGTGTATACGCCCACTAAGTAAATTCTTTACTCAGTGGTCACCAACGGTCGTTTTTTTTTTTACTTTTTATCGCGAGCCTAATATATTTAATGACTTTCAACTTCAAACTCTTGAAAGAGAAAAAAAGTGGCAATTTTTTTTTCGACCAATAAGAAGAACTCATTATGGTAAACAACAAAACGTAATAATAAATGATTTAAACAAAACGGACTTTGACGAAAACCAGAAGTGTTGTGTACGTATTTCCGATTTTGGTTTTTCTTCATAATCAAGAAAAGTGTGAGAAATTTAGAAAAAAATAATAATCTTCTACTCGTCGAATTCGTTGACTAAATCCGAAAATCTACGAGAAAGCTTCTATGCATTTAGATAAACAGGCTCGTTAAAAAAAGTCGTTAAATGGATTTGGCACTGAAAAAAAAAACTTCTTACGGTTTTCCGACCACTGAATTATTATAAAAAGCACGTCATAATACGTATACGGTATGGCACTCACCTGCCAGTAGAAATGTCAGCAACATTGTGATCTCATTGGGCTTGGTGGCGTCGTCCGGATGTCCCTGGAACAATAAATTATCACATTTTTTTTTATTATTATTATGATTATAAACGATCGTATACAATACACATAGTAATATTTTGTTGCGTCATTCCGAATTGATAGTATAATAATAATAACAACATAACGGAGTAAGTGGGTATACGCGCGCGGTGACGGGGATTGACTTGTCAAATGTGTCCGGTTACGTCTGCGCGGTACAGCATAACAATAAGAAGCTAATAATAAATGATCTTTATTTAATATTATTTCCTTTTTTGATTGATCCGCGTTCAAAATTGTTTGCAGGAAATTACTGTTCACGCCTATGCAGTCCCTCCTACTCCTCGGAAATTCCATCTCTCACCCCTCCCCCTCCCCTCACCAATCACTCGAATTCGTTGATGCGGCTACGCAGGTTACGCGGAGACCGAAGAAAATCGAAAAATAACTGCAAGAAAAACTATCGCGTTGACAACTTCTGGGAAATATATAGTGTGCACATACCAAATTTAAACATTTTGTTGAGACATTTTTTTTTCTTTTTTATTAAAACCAATAATTATTATTCGTAAAATGTATAAAATAAAATTATATTATTACGATGATTAACGTATGTCCAGTACAAATAACGCAGTGTCATAAGTATATATATGCATCACCAATTTCACTTTACTTAATATATAGACAAATATTTTAGAAGTTGTATGAAAAAATTAAAAAAAGAAAACAAATAATTAAGTTTGCGACGGACTGAACATTAGCGTTAGAAGTCGGGACCCAGTAGTGATACTGCAGTACGGGAACAGAATCCAACAGGGAAAATACCTTTGATGACGGGGATGAGGTAGGGGGACATAGAAGAAAATGTTGCTAGGTTTTTAAAGGGCCAAATTGGCAGATTTTGGCGATGAATTTTGAGAAGCTAAAGGATAGGTTGCAAGGAATTATAGTGGTCAAATAAACCCAAATATTAATAAGAATAATATGTAGAGCAGATATGTATATGTTTTTTCCGAATATTAGATTTTTATGTAATATTTTAGGACCTTGCATATCTTTAATTTTATTTTTTAACATATTTTGGTATTTTTAGCGCAATAGCGCATATCTGAATATAAACTTAAAGGTCTTTAAAGCATTCAAATATCTGCTCTAATAAAAATAGCCAAGTAGCCCTGTCTTAATCTGTTTTTTTTCTCCTTTTTACACCAATTCACTAAAAGTTTTGGATTTTTAATTTTTTTTAGAAAAAGGAAAAATTGGTTTATCAAAGACTCGTTTGTTACATCATACCACACAAGCTACATCGTAATTTTATTTACAATAAATATTGTATTACCCGACCGATATTTCTTATTACGTGTTTATTTTGTAGACACGTGGCGAGTTCACGTGTTTATATACACATACATACCTAGCTAAGGTAGATAATATTATTATATACTTGGCGTCCTGCGACGATCTCGCCAAAATCAGTTCGGTCAGAATAATATTTATTGTCTCTGTGTCGTATATAAATCGATCGTATATACCGATAGCAGATCAAGGAGGTCACGTAATCCACAGTTATAACTATAAAATTGGGAACTTTTCTAGCATTTGCATATTTTTTTTTTTTTTTTTGAAAAGCTAAGTCAAATATAATTTATAAATACTCAATTAGAAGTCCATAAACCTAGTTATAAAATAATATTGCATGTAAGGTTTGCCGTTAGAATTGTACTCTTTACAAACTCTAGTGTGCGGATATAATATTTGCTTGAACGTTGATCTCTATTATTTATTACACGCAAAATCCGTAAAAATATAAATAATTAATAAACTTCTAGGATATTGAGCAGTTTGTGTGAAGTAATGGTTCAAAAACCATAAAACATGCATATATATTCATCACAATTTCAAAATATATGCAGTTGGGGAGAAACACAAAAAATTCGTTATTCAAAAAAAATAACTTGTTCATTTCAAATGCAGTAAGATGACAATAATAGATACATATTTTTTAAATATCGAAAAAAAAAATGGGGAAATAAACAATATATTTTTCATGAAAAAAATATCATGAGGAAATTCTGGCCACGCCGAAACATCGGATCGACCGAAAAGCGAAGAGAATATGATATGATTACAACAATATACGTCAAACGGGCCGCTAAGTGATTTCCGTTTCCCTTCCACGAGAATATTATCGCCGTCGTTTCCTGGTCGTTCTCGAGTGTATGCGGCTTGTGTCACGCGCCAAAATAAAAAATAACAATAATAACACCGATTCGTTATCCAGTTGCAGTGGTCTAATGCCGGTCTTTAGATAAATCTTTTTTTAGAATGTGAGCGTAGCGAGAAACGTATTTTTTTTAGTGTTTGATAATGCTATTTAAAATGCATTATTATTTCTTGGCATTACAGATTATTCGTATCAAATACTTTTATTTTTAATATTGTTTATATTGCATGGTCCATGTAGGTCGCCTTTTAAGTTTTGTGATGTAGCAATACCAGTATTGCTACGTCAAATCTGATATCAGAATGTGGTTTGACGGGTTAAATGGCATACCTATGTGCTCAGAACGTTTTGCGATACGAGTGCTAATTTTGTTGTTTATAGCGACATGAAAAATTAATCCCGGCCAAAAAATGGAATTAAATTGTGAACATTTTCGTGAAGGTCGTCTAAAGTGAGTTGTTTCGCAAGAAAATATCGCTGCTGTACGTGAAATGATAAGACTAAACTGTCATTATTGTATGACTTATCGTGAGATTTAGGCATCCCTAGGCATCAGTTCCACCAGCGTACGTTCAATATATTATTATTACATAAACTTTTGGTTGTCAAAACAATTTATACTCTAGTTATATCCCATATAATAAGATCTTAACGGGTGACAAATCATAAATTTATCGTAAATTGCGTGGCAAATGATTTCTGACGTCTCAATAATCGGTTGGTAAGTTCAAAATTCATGTTTTAGAGGTACCTCAATCGAAGTAAAAAAACGCTTCGAGAATTAGCTTAAGCGCAAGTAAAATTTTATTGATGGATAATACTTTAAAAACAGTAAAGCCATTTTCAATCATAAATATTATATTTGACTCAAAAGGCAACCCTCGTATCGTTTCAGATATAAATTAAGTTACTCTATAATATAAAATAATATAGTCCTATCCAACTATCCCCTTTTTAAAGCTTTTTTTTTACTTTATTTTAATAATAATAATATTTAAATTCTCTCTCCCCTATCCTCAAAAAAGTTTGATTGACGGTACAAAATATATAGGCTTAACATTATACAACTAACCAAATTTATCAATGTTTTTTTTTTTATTAGGATACCGTTAGGAACCATTCTTAAAAAATATTTTGAAATATTAGCGAAGAGAATATTGTTTTACTTCTGTAAATAACTATAAGATTCTATTCTCACAAATCTCGCAATCAACTATATTATTATGTGCAAGTAGGGTTGACCAAACCCTACTTGAAAATGAAAAAACTTAATTTTTTTGCTACCTAAAGTATTTAAATATTAGTATAGTACCTATACATAAATAGATTTCTGACACATGTATAATACCTGAATATATTAAAACGATTTTACTATATTATGATGAGTGTTTTTTTTTTTTTTGCCTCTCTAAACTCGATTTCAACCAGAAAACTATCAAATGCGTTCATAAAACACATTTTTTTTAACGTTAAATGCAATAATATACCAGCCTACGTATTAGATTCGGAGCGGAGCGAGGAATGTTATTTTATTATGATATTATTTCAACGAGATTCGATTAACAAAGCCAAGCGCGGGTCGTCGTATTATAACAATGTAACAACGACAATACAAATGATAATAATATACGGATTATTATTGTTATTATTTTATTATCGTTATTTGTGCCGCGGGCTCGGATGCGACGAGAAATCGCAACGGTTTGTTCCACCTCCGCGGGAAAATGATAAGACATGAGGTTGCGTGTCTTTTGACGGAAATTAAACGGACGTCGTGACCGACTGTGACTATGTTATATAATCTGGCTCAAATTACGCCTTAACACAGAATGCGGTTTCCACCTTTATGTATTTCACTATTTACACATTTTTAATATTTTGAATAAAATGAACCCCGCACTCGAAACAAGTCTTAAAAACACTGCAATTTTATATATGTGCGAAGGAATACTAATTAAGAAACTATTAAATTATTTTAAAAGCAACTTTCATTTTTATTGCAAAATAAGTTAAATCAAACATATTCAGTCAAACACCTATTCAGTAGTGTGACTAGAACTATATCTAGGGGGTAGGGGAGTGATATGAACATCAAATTTGTTAAATATATCATTAAAATCATTTAACATCATTGGTTATGTGGTACTGATGTTTTGTATTTTGTATTGAATGTAACAAGTTATTGCAAAAAAGAAAAAGGGATGTATCACATTCCTCCTTTTGTACGCCATTACACCTATTAAATTATTATAACTTTTTGTCATTTTGTCTCAAAGCTGTTTTGTTCGTCTATAAACTGTTTCCGTAGTATAAATATTATTTTACCGTATAGAAATGAAAAGTTTCTCCGGATGATTGATACGCGACGCGTCCTTGATGATAATAATAATAACAACTATATATCATTGTGTCGTCGCATATTATTTATTAATATTATTACTAATAAATTAATGTCGTTTATTATATTGTACGCGGGCGAACCTCGTCGTATTATACTTGAAACTCAATAGGCACAAGTTGCCAAAGTTCGTGGGCCCAGATTGATATTCAAAAAATATCATTTATCTCATAAAAAGTAAGACTAAATCGATTTTTGAAATTATGTTCAATTTAGTTCCCTTTTCTTTGTGGTCTAAATGGTATAAGTGCAGTATAGTTTAAAACATGTTATACTGAAAATTATAAACATATCTATACCTATGATCCATTTATAAAAACTGATATATTTGGCTTATGTCAAAGCCTTAAACCTTTTGAATAAGCCATATATATTTTATTATCGTTTGGCATAAAACTTTTACTATCTTTAGTATCTTGTTATAAATTCGTTGAAATTAAATTAAATCGAAATATATAATATCTATAGTGGCGTAGCTAGAATTTATCAATGTGGAAGGAGGGTTTAGGGGTCTACAAACAACCTTATTAACCTTACTTTATCTATAGCTAAAATTAAAATAATAAAGGTATTAACATCATCCAAAACCCATCCTAGGTACGCCACTGATAGTATACAAAGAGTATAAGTCACGGTGATAAAGATTTAATTAAAAAGTTATAAAATAAAAACGACGTAATTATATTGTATAACTACTAAATATTTATATCTTTAAATTGCCATACACATTTGTTTAGCATAAAATACTAATAATATAAATATTTGAAGTGGATAAATAAATATTCAGTTTTCACCCGCTAGCAATTTCCAAAATTTAATTTGCTAGCATTTAAAACCATAAGAATTGCCTTGAGCCTTTCTTTGCTGGGACCAAAGATATATTAACTAATGTTTGCAGGTGGAATGCGTATTTTTTCAAAAAAACAAAGCAACCATCTAATTATTCCAATCAACGAGCGAAAAGTATGCATTCCCCCGAGGCCGTGACATGCAGGTGCGAGAAAAAAGGGGTTTTTTTGTTTAGAGCAAAAACTAATATGTCTAAAAATCATTGAATCGCATCGAAATACCGTTTACGGGCACCCTGAAATTCGTTTACAGTTACGCGGCCTTGTCGAACGCGATATTCGTGATATATTGCGCATTCGGTGTTTGAATTATTACCGTTGTCGGTTACTGATGGCTTCCGAAATCGTTTAATTTGAAAACGTGTTTACCACATATATTTTCTATTTATTTTACTGCCAATTCGCCTACCATATTTAAGTTACACGGACGTCATCGAAATCGTTCGGAGCGCCGAATTCCATTATCTTGAGCTCAAGTATATCCACGCACAGTAGGCGGATCTCGTTTTACTTCCGAATCATAATCGACGATCCCGGCGCGCCTTCGGAAATTGGTTCGACCTCGTCAAATTTCTTTTTTTACGAATAAATACTTCCGCCCCTCTATTCTGCGATACGTCTGACGAAATAATTATGAAACACGACCGTTAGGTTGCTGTTTTAGATTTTACAGTGCCTATTAAAATAATTAGTACTTTTATAGATTTTTTTTTAGATTCTGAATATAGTGTACTTTGGTTTTGCTATTCTTGTGACCGTCTTCGACTATAGTGAAAATCATCTAAGACTTTCACACCGTACTATATCTTATTGAAAGTGTTTATATAAAAAAAAATAATAATAAAAGTTGACACACTTCGCACGATGGGTGGGCCCCTGTTGTGGGTGAGTTGGAAAGGTAGGGTATAGGTGGAAATTTAATGTATACTTCTACACGATTGATTAATAGTTTGCAATAATTATTGCTAACAAAAAACAATTTTGAGCCCAGTTCGATTACCTAAGTTTTGAAAAGCCGTAATATTTACGATTTTTATTCAAATTTGATGCATTATTATTATGTATTATAATTTCATGCAAAGATCTGAATGTTTAATAACATTTTGATATTGGATTTGTTCATTTTTGAATTTCTACGTTCCAGCTCTCCGTTTTAAATTGCGGACTTTATTTCTCCGGGAAAAAGAACTAGATAGTTACATACGAAACAAAACAGTCAAAACGACCGCAGTTATTCGAACTCCGTTCAGAATCGTTTTTCGTTTTCTTTAACAAAAAGAATCTCGACGAGTTTTTCTCGCAACTATAGGCGATATATCTTTGGTACCTAAGGGAAAAGGGCTAAGTAAATTTTTGGGAGATTTTTTTTAATAACAATATTCTGTTATATACTATTTTAACGATTTTGGAAACTTAATTTGTTCATATTGAAAATAATAAAAAATGCACTTAAGCCCTCTCTTATTCGCCGAGACCAAAGATCTAATCATACAAGTATGAAAGTCTGAACACAATTTACGATACACGCGCTCCTCCGACGAATGTACTTCATAATGCAAGTGATGGGTACACCTCCTATTCCTATACAATAATAATAACAGTAATAATAATAATACGGGTGTACTGCTCGGCTTTTATACGTTTGTCGGGATGCACTGATATAAAATTATTATATACACACGCGCTATAAATGTAGGTACCTGTATTATGTACTATTATACGCGCAGTCGTGACCCATTCTACGGTGTGTACCCGGTAGAAGAAAGTTTTCGCTCGCCGCGAATCGTCACGTTGATGATTTATGGACAGGTTATTTTTTAGCGGAGAATCCTAATTATATGTATCGACCTGTCATGACTCCAATATATTTATATACATGTATATGCGAACGGGATATACCTACCTATACCTGTATCCATCTATAATACAATACTGCAACGTGCACTGACCCCCGAAGAGTGCCGAGTCCGTGGGGTCTTTAGACGCGGACGCGCGGGAGACTATTACTAAACATAAAATATTATTACAATAATATTATCGGCAAAACCGTAATAATAATTATTATTCGTAGGTAGACATAATGTATAGTGGTTTTGTAAAAGATATACGCGCGTCGCATAACGGCTTGATGCGCGCGCGGTTCGTAGCTAATATACAATCGCTTTTTCTGTAACGAAACGCAGAAAAAACATTACAACGGACGAATTTATAAGGGACACTTTGGAAACTGTATCGTATGTTTATTAATAAAAAAAAAATTCCTATATATTAAGTATTCGGTGGACACTTCAAGTCTCTAAGATTATTTCTTACTGAATTACCTATACATATACATTAGGTATAGATATTATACACATTTCCTCCGATAAAGTACGAAAAATAATAATAATAATAGGTACTGCTGATGGATATGCCACTGTTTTAGGAGGGCATATAGAGTAATATATGTACGCAATGATGAACCACAAAAAACGATTCCGAGCACAGTATTATTATGATGTCAAGGTAACGCAGAAGTCATCAACAATTTTTTATTTTTCTCCTTTATTAATTTCATTTATCTGCAAGAGAAATTAAGAAATGGCCACCTCAGTGTACCAATTAGACCAAAAATTCTGTAAGAAAGTTACTGGTATATGATTTTTGATGGGAAATTTGTTTAAAGATACAAAAAAAAAAAACGAATTCATAACAGAAAAACCTATACATTAATAACTTTACTCAGAATCTAAAACATCTCCCTCAATAAAATCAACTAGATCCGAAATTCCATAAAAAAAAAAAGTCATGAAATTATTGATTAGGAGGTTTCTTCTGGTCAAAAACTTGTATAATATAGATATTTCATAAACACAAAGACAGAAGAAAAAAAAATTATTAAATTTCGTTTTCATTTTATATCGCGTTCCATTCATTCGATTTCAACTTTGAACCGATATGAATATAAATTGTATTAATCTAATGATGAAAGATTTTTAACGTTCGTATAGTGTGGGAAACTAGAACATCATCCAATAGAAAAATGGAAACAATTCGGTTATGGATTTATGATGGTTACATAATTTTAGGTATATTCCGATTTGACATAATTATTTCATAAAAAGTTTATTATATATATATATTGATACAAAATATAATATTATTAATGAAATATGATGATCGAAGAGAAAACGTGATGATTATATTATTTATGTTATAAAATTAATGATAGGGCAGCAATATTATATAGAAATGACGGGCATAGAATAGGTACCTGCAGCGTACATCTCTAACGGTTTCGTAACTACTGCTGCATGCACAGTATCAATACAATATTCTACAAATTGTATAACAAGTCCATGGAAAATTATTATTATTATTATTATTATTATTTTTTTTTTTTTTTTTTTTTTTTTTTTTTTATGAGCGGATCGCAATGATAATTCACGTATTGTTCGAATGTATATAAACCATAATATAATAACTGCATGGCTCCTCTTAAATTGCAAATACATCAACGTAAATATACGCGCGTTTCATTTAAGTAAATTAGTATAAATAAATAATAACAATACCCTATCGTAACAACAATTGTGAATAATACCAAAAAAGTATTAAAAATAGTCACAGAAATTTGAAAGAAAATCTTTAAAATATTTTCAACATAAGTTAAAAGTACTGTAAAAAAACAAAGGGACATACTTCGCACGATGGGTGGGCGCTATCGTTGTAGGTGAGAATTTGAGAAGGTAAAAGGGAAATTGAATGTATATCTGTTCGCAAAGATTAATTATTGCTAACGAAAAACAATTCTGAACAGAGTTCAGCTATACATGTTTTGAAAGGCCGTAAATATTACAATATTTACCATTTGAAAATAATACATTTCGTAAATTTTCTAATTTTCGTTTTTTTCAGGTTTTTCCTATTAAGGGAAAAAATAACCTTCCCAAAGTACCACTCTAGTCAAATTTCCTTTCAGAAAAAGTGCTACACTTGGAAATCGGGACAAAATTTCTGGTAGAAAACTTCATCACAGAAAAACAAAATAATAATAAAAATAAACATCATTGTAAAACTAATATATTTCTCGCTCTGCTCAGAATCTAAAAATAATGTCAACGATAATTATTATTTCTCACTTCTAAATGTGGTAAAATTGTAATTTTAAATCTGTAAAATAACAAAGAATGAAGAGTTATGAGTTAGATCTATTTTAATAACTCTATACTTATTCCTCAGATATTTGTTTTGTTATATAATAAGTATATGTACACCAAGGAACTAATATAATATAATAGAAAATGGTCTTATTGAAAAACTGCAGTATATAATAGCCGTAAAATTATAAGATTTTTGCTGCACTTGTTCGTATCGTGTAGAAAATACATATATTATTCGATATAATAATAATAAAAAATAATAATAAAATGACACAATTGAAATAAAATAATCTCGTATAGGTTTTGCGGTGTGTATATGTGTGTATGCAATTGTCAACATAACTTCAGTATAGGTATAGAAAATAGGTATACCATACCTAGATATATCGGTAGGTACCTATAGCATAGGTACCTACCGATAAATATGTGGTCCTAATGTATGTGACCGCATAAACCACGAGTATATATATATATATTTATATACGTTATTATAAATCAGAGTGTGACCGATACGTAGTATCTACACGTTAAATTTTTAGTTTACTTTTCGCTAAATCCGCGTATTCATATTGTTTAAGAAGATTTAAGTACTTATATCTGTGTTGTCAATTATATATATTGTCAATGAAAAAAATTATAGCCATATTAGTTTTTTTTTCTCTTTTTTTTAAGTAGCTGAACTTTTTTATTCAACAATATTGTAAAAACACAGCAAACTGTACTGCCTTCGAAAATATTCCATCTTTAAATTGTCTTATCTGTGTTTAAATTCTTATTTCAACCTAAACGCCACAATTTATGTTTCAAGTAACGTATAATATATTATGCTATATTAAAACATAGTATATACAATCTAGCTAACAAACATTTTACATTTATTAAATTTATTCCTGTTATTTTTTTAAACTTACAGTATGCCGGACATGACAATTAATTTCTTCGCCTGTCCTAAGTCTTATCATTATCATTTTGCGATCTGTTAACACAATAATAAATAAGTACATACACGTCTTATACCTACCTGGGCAAAATTACATATTAACAATTTTATCTCGTTTACTTCTCGTACTTTTAATTTTATGTAACGATAATAATAATTACGTGCTCATTTTTTATATTATTAGGTAACAGATTATCGTGATATATAAATTTAATTTAATGTAATTAGTACGTATATACTTTTAATATGTATTTATAACGAGTAGAAATTCATATTCTGATAAGTGATAAGCGGTAACTATTAGGTTAAATATAAATATTATGGTTATAGAAATTACATGTTTACATATAAACTAGCACTTAGTTCATTATCGATACATATTAATTTGTCACAAGCTAGCTATGGTTTCATAATAAGTTTTTTTTAAAACTTTGACTACAAGAATATTAATTTCTTTCACAGAAATTCAATAATTTACAGTAAAATACCCAAATTATAAATTATATACAGATCTATTTGATGCATATTACAAATGTATTAGATTTAAAATAAAAATTGAAAATATATATGGTTGTATAATATTATTTTAAGCATTCTTTAATTGATTTTAACTTAACTTGAAGGTTGAATGTAGATAGGTATCATGATAGGTATACTCGTAATAATAATTAGAGTAAATATCATAATATTATTATCACGTTGAAAACAAAATACAAATTCGAATGAATATAATATAATAATTCAAGTTAAATTTCTTATTTTGTGCGTATATTTTAGACATTTTAAATTTGCGTACACTTGCAGGGACAATCCTAGGATTTATTTTTAGAAGGGTTTAGAGTACATTTTTCCGACTTCCAAGAACAAAATGTTTAATGTGTAACACATGAAGCACTTCAGAGAGATACACCCACGACAGATTAAAAAAAAAACTAACAGAGAATTATAAAAATTGTCCGTCCAAATTATAATTCGTTTTAATGATGCATGCGCAATGTGCATATTAAATTTATTGTATCGTTTATGCCGAAAGATCTGTATTTAAGTCAAAAAAAGAAGAAGTGGTAATGGCAAAAAAAAAATATTGTCGATGAAATTGCAAAGAACTTTTCGAAAAACAGTTCTCGTTTACATATAATACGTATGTCTTATACTAGGTATTACTTCTGCACTAGCTTAAATCACTGTCAAGTCGTGTCTATGATTATAATAATTTATAATGTAATAAAATTGCGAATAAGCATTTATTAAAACAGAAAACATTTGTCAAATTACCGGATCGTCGACCTCGTGCCATCATCCTACGCGGTACATACAATAATAATAATAATAATAATAATTAAAATCTACATCGGCTTTATTATATTCAAATTATTATTATAAAATGCAGTCTGTATATTATATAGATACGTCCTACGCATAATAAATAATAAATAAAACAATCAGATCCAAATGTATTGGACGGTTGGTAAACGGCACGAAAAGAATACATGCATGCAAAATATGAAATTTAAAATAGTTAATAGTTATAGTTAACTATAAAGCTGTGAATTTTATGTACCAAAAAGAAAAACCATTGAAAATCCTCCAAAAAGTAGCTCAAGATATGCTTAAAGAAAATGAAACTCCTAAAAAATACATTAATAAAATAAATACAATAATGTATTTTAATTTCAAAAAAATTAGCAAAATTTAATATTTTGATAATAAAGCTAACTACTCAGTATTGATTTATTATTTTTTAAATCCCTAATCAAAGTTAACAGAAAAAAAAATATTAGGAAAAAATGATCTATGATACAGAAGTGAATTAGACCACAAATGTCACATATAAATAAAAGTTTTCAAAACTGAGTTTTATTATTCTTGCATCGTAATAGTTTGCACAAAGATTATAATAAGCTAGATTGTATGTCTTACGATAAACTATAAAAACGTAAAGAATATATATGTTGCTGTTTACTATAAATTTACAGCAGTAAGCTTCAAATTACTTAGTAATTACTAAGTTATTATATTATATTAGGTATTACCTACTCGTATATATATATCTAGTGTTTGAAAAAAAAGGCTAATACTGCTATTGGGTGTGGTACTGTTTTATGAGGAGAGGTAGAAGAAAGAATATAAATAAGAGCAATTTAACTTATATCTGTAAGCACCGATAAACCTTTGTTAACGGAAAACGATTCTGATTCAGATAATATTGTTAGTAATTTCTTTTTTATTGTTTCCAAGGTAACCCATAAGCAAACAAAAATTACACAACAAACTACCATTTTTTCCCATTGATTAAAAAAACTACAAGGAAAATCAAAAACTTATTTTCTCGGTGCAACAATTAGATTAAAAATTCTACAAGAAAATTCCTAAAAGGTTTTAATTAGAGCAGAATGTCTATCAGAAAAGTTGTTCAAAGATAAAAATAAATAAATCACTTAGTAAAACCAATACGTCCCTCGCTTCGCCAAGAATTTAAAACTCTTTACACAGATGATATGCACTATTCATCGTTCGTCTAATAATTTTATTTCATAAATCAAATAATACACGTAGGTAAGTACATGTAAGTAGTACCTATACGCCTATATAAACATTATACAATTATTATTATTATCATCATCGTTGAACGTACGTCTGTGTGTACTCGGAGTCAGTCAGTCAGCATCACAATAAAACAATTATTATTACTGATGGGATATTATTGTTCGATTTCAATTAGTCTGATTAGTCATCGTCTTTGGATATGCGAATCTTAAGAATGATTTATTATACGACCACTACAATAATAATATTATTATATTATCATAATAATGTTGATCAAAAGGTCAACGGCTTCTGACCGGGGAATCCGGAAGGCTCGCATCTGTTCGCCGTCCTCCTGTATGTATATAGATAAGTACCTATCTCCTATTTGCTACTGTCACTGCGGTAAGTAGTTAATAAAAAAAAAAAAAAACATTAGTAAAAAACACACACCCGCGGCGTTGATCACACGTAAAGGTAGTGTTCGATTTATATGCAGTAATCTTTCGCTATAAATTTCCGTTTTCGATTTTATTACAATACATTATAATATTATACACAGAGTAAAGGGAAAAAAATGTATATATAATATATACAGACTGTATACTAATATAATCATTATAATGGATGATTAGAAATTTACGTTGCAGAAATCAGTAGCGTATTTTCAGAGAAGTTCCCGGATTTTGACCCCAGAAGTTAGGTTAGGTTAGGTTAAGATCTCAAAATCTCCCAAAGAAGATCACAGATAATTTTAAATTATACTGTTATCAGTAGAAAAAATGTATAATGAAAGTTCTTTATATATATATATATATATATATATAGGTGCATACATATAGGTATATATATACATATATACCTATTATTAATATAATAAAACTGCTATAACATGAAATTCTGATCACTCTGTATATTAATATTACCGCGACGGTATTTGAATCGTTAAATACAGAAAGAGCACAATATTGGCACATGCTCATCTTGTAAAAATGTTCAAGAAAGAAAAGTATACTTATTATCTCTACAAAAATTGAAAAATAAATTTTATTTCAACCACTAACTAATTGTTACAGTGGCATTTGATATCATCCATACATTTCTACAGTGATTTTATGAAACATCACAAAACTTTATAGATGCCTATGGAATTTTAGTCTTTTGCGAAAGATTTAAAAATTTGAACAAGTGCCCTTTCTGCATTTAATGATTTGTTTATGTATGAGAGATCTACGAAATACTAAACTATTTAATTACCTTTACTATAATACTTTTTAATCCTTTTATATACTCGTGATTAATGTTTAGTTTTATTTTATGATACAACGACGCCATATAATATTATTAATATTTCGCTTTCTATTGACAAAACGCATTGATCAACTCTGACCATCATGATATACGATATATAATTTTAAATATGTATCACTGTATTAGCATTCTAATTATTATCTTTTTAATCATATAGTCGTGTTTACGAAGATTTCAAATAAATTTTAACTACGGAGATTTTTTTTTAATTCTTTATGCAGAATCTTTTTCTTACAATAACA
The DNA here is from genome assembly GCA_902439185.1 of Cinara cedri. Taxonomy (NCBI): domain Eukaryota; kingdom Metazoa; phylum Arthropoda; class Insecta; order Hemiptera; family Aphididae; genus Cinara; species Cinara cedri. Next base: position 342,549 of record CABPRJ010000515.1, on the reverse strand, counting down.
TATTTTTAAACATAAACACGTCAAATAAAATTTTGATTTTCAAAATTAACCGTAGACATAAGTGCGATACATTATTTCTTACAAATCCCCTTTAACAATAATATTATCCTTTCTTCTTAATCTTAATCAACTTCCGCATTCCTATTTCCAATACTCGCGCTTGGGTCCTTTTCCTTATTTCTTTTTCTCCTTCAAATTATAACTCTAATTCTCATATCATCTGAATCATACGGTTCGTCAACAAAAACGCCTCCCTCTTATTGCCAGCTTAAAATGTACTCATTAGTACTGTGCATTTGTCATTAATTTAAATGTATAATTAGTAATTATGTTAATTACATATTATTTGTTTGGGTTCGTCCCGCGTTTAATAAAAATAACAAGTAGATAAATTAACAACCCACGTTTTCCACACTCTGATTCGAAAACAAAATAATGGTCTACACATATTTGATGATACTCAAAAATGCAGTGTTAAAACGCCCGAGTTTAAAAAATCCATTTAAAATATTGTACACTCCTAAAATTAATCGATACATGAAATGACTGAAAAACAATACCTTTAATAGAATACATTCAAAATCCTCGTGGTTTTTGATAAAATTATCACGGTATATTTGATATAACTATGTAATTCGATAATATTATAAAATGCTATAATATATATGGTACATCGAAATAAATTTTGATTTTCGCAAATAGAATAAAATAAGAAATTAACGCAAAGTAAAACAAAAATAAGGAAGTATTAAATTATAAAAAATAATATATTCTGCGAGTTAAATAGGAATACTTGTAAACTACCTAATTAATATTATGTTCATAATTATTATTATTTGTCTGTATAATAAAAACTCGACATGGATGATATTTCTTCAATATTATTATTTAATAACATGCACTAATTTTTTATTTTTTATTTTAATATACACTAAAATAGCATTATAATTCTTTAATTACTTTAATAGAGGTAATGGTATCTAACATTTTTAAGCCAGTGTATGATATTATAATTATAGGTATATGAGCATTATAATAAAAAGTTGTATAATACAGCCAACTCAATAATAAAAAATAATAATAATATGATAATTTGATATTAAAATAAAAAATAGTACATATGTCTTTGGTTCCAGTGAAAAAGAGAATAAATCAATTATTTATAGTTTTAAATACATGCACATTAAATTTAAAAATTGCTAAATGGCGTAATGTCATAATTACTAAACCACTAAAATACCTTATAATTATATGACTTATACTTTTTTTTGTCAAACAAAAGTATATCATAGTGACTAGAGATATTTTAATTTCCAGTATATATGTTAGAATACCTATATATACACCTATATCTTTTAGACCAAAAAACAAAACGCAAAAAATGATGTAAGATACAATTATCATAATATTTAAAAAAAATGGCGAAAATTGACTTAAGCCCTTCTTCTTTGGGACTGAAAAATAAATAAATAATTTATCACAAGACGAACAAAATCTCGAAGATAGAAATAAAAAAAAATATATATTAATTTTTCCTTCGAAATCGCACCATTACGAAAAAACGATGAAGTAAAATAAATTGATTTATATTCGTTTTTCTGAAATCGTTCATAGTATTATACATACTATTAATCCTCTCGACATTCAAGCCATCAATATATTATACAGGATTTTACTGGATGTAAATATTAATAAGTATAGAGTACCTAATCACTGTAATTATTCGCAAATAACTACTACTTGTTACCCTATTTAGATTTTATCTATAAGTATTCAGGTAGATATAGTTGACAGATGACAAATGATAAATAATTACCGCGTCAACGGTCCGATCCGATTTGTATTGGTATAATCTAATTCGATTCGCCTACCTACTCGAGTTTATCGCATCGATAAGTTTATAGGTATTCACTTAGAAACGTAACACGCGCAGTAATCATCAAGATTGAAATCTTTTGGACGAAAGATAGAAAACATCACAGACACGCGTGATAATCTTACCTAAGTACCGAACGTGCGTAGGCATGTTTTTTTTTTTATTAAAATTATTTTCACTAAAGTAAAAGCCCGCCAATTAAAGCATACAGGTACATCATAATGTTCCCATGGCAATTATATATATATATTATACATACATATTTTATTCTGCTACTACAGTATAATCTTTACATCAATTTATTATCATTATTGTATCGTCCGAGTTTTAGTTATAATAATTTACAAAATAATAATAATGATAGTATTAACCACACCAGATTATTAATAATCACGGGTTTTTTTTTGTTTTTTTTTTATAGAAACAGAAAAAAAAATATCTATTAAATTTTGTTATGATTTCTCTGCGGTACCTATATTATATTTTATGTAACATCATCGGGGGATAGATTCGCGTTTACTTCCGGTTATTGTTTCGATATAATATTATGATCCCTCGATAATAAAAAAAAAAAATTGATAAAAACTATTGAATTTAACAAAACGAATAGATAAACTTCGATATTAGTTTTCTTTAAAAATGTATAAATACTTATATTTTTGAAGAGAAATAAAATTCAGAAAAATACCGTTTTAACTGTATTGCAGGTTTTTCATTGAAAAATGTTAATACATTTTAGTAAAACGTGTACTTAATTTCGTTTTGAAAATTGTGAAATGTATTATATTACATGTTTAGTCATGTTTTCTGCCAAACGAGACCGACATCAAAATATTTTTGGTCCGAGGGAAAAGGGCTTAAGTTAATTTATTTAGTTTATTTATTTTGTATAGTTTTCAATGCAAACAAATTCAATTTTAAAAATTGCTTAATAACATACTAAATAATGATATAATTATTACTAAATGGCTAAATCATCAAACGGATTAACCTAAATGCTAAATGACTTGAGTACCATAATAATTCACTTATGACTTTTTTTGCTTTTTTTTCCAAATGAAACGTGCTTCATGGAGACTTAAAATATTATTTTTTTGTATAACATGTGTTTTAATATATATACACTAATATCATTTAGACTAAAAATAAAGAGTACAAAATTAAATAAAACAAACTACTGAAAAAATGGCAACAATTTACTCAAGTCCTTCTCCCCAGAGGCCAAAAATATATCACTCTAAAAGTATAATTTTATTAAACGTTCGAATAAATTTGAATATAATGTTGATATTTGTGTAACATAGTTATCGCACGCATGTATTTATGTTATTAACTATATTATATGAAATGTTTTACTTAATTGATGTATTACAAGTATATTAACATTATAATTTATAATTGACACCATTGACAACTATGACAAATTACTGTGTTTATAGATAGTTTTTATTTCATAATTAAATACCTATTTTATAATGGCGTTTATAATAAAGATAACAGGATACACAGGCGTCATTGTTTTCCACCAAAATGAACCTTTCCTTTTTCTATCAATACACGTTTCCACCAAATGTGTTCCTGCCGTTTTCTACCAATACATGCATTTCTACGAAATTAAATATTGAAAAATTTTCGCTAAAAATCCGCCGACGTACGAAACAATATTTAAAATTTGACATAGTTCATATTAACAAATTTAAAAATTCACACCGCGATTCAAAAAAAAAAATTTCAAATAACTATTTCAAATTTTTTGATTTTTACAGGAATTAATTAATACAAAATAAAACAAATAAAATAAATTGTAAACAATTTATAAACATATAGAATATTATTTACACACGATAAACATAATTATTTGCAGTGAAAATATAAGTATCAATAGATAATTTTTATCACTGAATTATCGGTGAATGAAACCGATAACATGTATATCCGATACCATGACCAAAAGTAATTGTTTTGGTGGAAAAGGGAAATTTTGACGGAAACAACATTTAAAATAACCTTTCAATAAAATATATCGATTACACCATAAAATAACTATAAAGCAGCATACATTTTACAAAACATCAAACATTTTACAACAGTATATTAATTAAAATGTGACCATTGTATGTACAGGTACCGGAATAATTAACGGGAATTTTAAAATGTATACGGGTGTATTAAAAACAAGGTTGAAAAATTAATCGATTAAGGTATAGGTATATTCAAATTGGTCGTATAAATATACCTATAATTGCATGTAGCCTTGTTAAATGTATGTAAATCAGTTATCAATTTTAATATACCCACACGATCAAATTCTTCATTTTGATCATTATAGTATAACACCGTTCTCAAGTAAAGTTCAATATTTTAAATATAATAATATTTGGTTTATACGATTCCTCGATATGAAAGAGCTATTTCTATGTACCGTTGTAATTGCGTTCGCATTTAGATGTAATAACAATCAAATATCGTAAATATAATTCAAATAAATTATTTAAAAAAAAACCGTTAAACGTAAATTCATATAGCATTTCAAAAGATATTTTCACGTGTTTAGGCGCTTACGACCAAAATTAACACTTCATGATAGTATTATTATTTGAATATTTGAATAATTTGTATTATATGATATTTTCAATTTTGCCAACCTTTCATAAATTTAACATGGCGACGATGGACCGCTGTGATCCGACACGGAAATATTATATAGTTAGTCGGTAGTCATGATGACGACGATGGTGTGTTCAAAAATTCCGTAAAATATATTACTAGCTATTATTATACGTTGCACTATCAGACCGAATCACTAACGTTACGGCATTTAAACGACAATGATTCCTCCATCATGAAATTCACTTTTTACTTTTTTTTTTTTAAATTTTATAATCGAAAATCACAACAATTAAACAAATAAGTATATAAAAAATTTAAGAAAAAAAAATAAATGTAAATAACACTATTCATATATACTTATTATTATTATTGTTATTATTATATTATCTATTTAACTATTTTTATTTCCGAAAAAAAATCGCGTAATTACGTATTATAAATATCTTCGAGGTACGACTGGTATACTTAAGAGACGTCGACACTGAGGACCGACGACGACGGTCTGAGCGCGTGCGACTCGGCGTGATCACTGGCGCGACGCCCTCAACTTGTTCTCGCGGCCGAGTTCGCCCCGTAAACCGACATACACAGACACGTACCGATTAGACAAGACGCGTGTATAGTCGGTGTAGAGCCAGTGGGAGGATCGCTAACTACAACTATAATACAGACTACGGTAGTAATAGTAGTAGTAGTAGTAGTAGTAGTAGTAGTAGTAGTAGGGCCGCCAGAAAGTGAGAGGACAAGAAAGTGTTCCTTATTTTTTTTTTTTTTTCTTAACACGATAGCGGGATTTTTCGACTGTTTAATACCTAGGTATATACCAGTATCTTATAGTATACACTGCGGCTATATGGCCGGGGATAATATAATAATGTTGTGTAAGTATATATACGTATTATTATTATATAGAGGTATATCGTATATATATTTATATTTGTATATGTGTATACGTGACGCGACTCTATTGATCTATTAAATTATTTACGTATACGTAGTTATTATACCACCTATAACAATAATAATACATCGCTAATTGAATGTGTTATATTTTTAAAATATGTAGAACGTAAATCGTTACCTATACACAGAGCCGTGCCTAGGTGGATGTAAGAGAGTTGCACATTAAGCGGGCGCTATAAGCGCCAAACGGAGACTGGTTTAGCATAAAAGATTATAACCTTTTTTTTTTTTAGTAAATTTTTCTGGCGTCGTAGTAAGTAGAGTTGGAATGTTTATATGCTTTTGCATGTTTTCTTTTAATAATTTTCCTAATGAATGGATTCGTTAATAAATTATATAAATTCGTTTCGTGATGTCTTTATTATAAAAATTCGGCTTTTATTTTGCATATTATCTGTTTTTGTTTACATGTGAATACTTTGGCTTTTAGTTTCGTAATTAAATACATATTTGATGACCTTTGATTCAAAATACAACCTGCAGTATTGAACATTGTATTAACTGAATCTGAGGTAGATTATCTGTATTTTAAATATCTATATTGAACAAAACATATTGATATATTTGTCAAAAATCTCCAATAGTAGTAGTATACGGAAAACGGTGATTAATAGGTGTACCTACATCATGATAATTGCGTAACCAACTGTTAAATAGGTAACACCTAACTAAACGGTTTGCCAAAATATGAAATCATTTGAATCACAACTATGAATTATGAGAGTTGCAGCTCGGCATGTTATTTTTAATACCAAGACCGATAAATTCCGGCCCGGGAAACCTTTCGGCTATAGGTTAGTAGTGGCCCTCGCAGGCAACACCACCTGGACACACAGGATACTATCGGACCTCTTACCTCAAGAGATGCGGATATTTCGTCCGGTGGTACTTTATTTGAAAAAAAAAAAAACGATTTTAATGAATTTTCAATAGATAATATCAAAATAAATTACCTCATATAGGTATGTATCATGTAACCTAACTTCCTGCCTACAACTGCAGTGGTATACACACATGGTATGAAGTATGTTCGGATTTTTATTATATCTTGCGATTCTCCTCATCGCGGTTAATTAATTTTTTACAAAAATATAGTAATTACCAAATCCAAAAAAATGTCCCCAGTAATAATTATTATATGTTTTAAACACAAATTTATTTTTAATTGTTATTTTTTGTAAGTTACCCAGTATTTTTTTTTTTTTTTTTAAATAAATTGTTATTAAATATATATTTTTTTGTTATAATTAGTAATATTATATTAAACAAATATATTAAAAACTAAATTAAGTTATAAATTTGTAAGGATTAAGCAGTTTTATTTCTGAATCTCTTTTATATAAACACAATATTTTACACAACAATATAGATCGATCGTTAAAGTCTCTCACATAAGTTATTTAAATAATTTAAACAAGGGATTTAGATCCTATAAAAAAAATGTTAAAAAAAAGTTGAAACCTATGATAAATTAATCTATTAATTGATTATGTTATGTCATCTGCAACAGTTACATAATAATTTTTATTTTTTTATAATTGTGATATTTTTTAAATTATTCAGAATACTTTATTCGGAATACTAACCAACATCTATAATAAAACGTTTTATTTTATACATTTTAAAGAATATAACATTTGGTGCAAATAATTTTCGCATTAACTTCCACGTAATATACGTATTATTATCCGTATACCTAATATTATTGTGATATATTTGTATAATTTTTATTTTAGAACGGAGCGAGGATCATTGGTTTTACAATGATTTTTATTTTTTTTTTCTGTGAACAACTTTTCTATCATAAAATTTGCTCCGATTTTCAAGTATAGCACTTTTTTCTAAAAGGAAATTTGACTGGAATGGTACTTTAAAGAGGTTATTTTAAAAATTTGACTGGGGGTGAAAACAGAATATATTATAGAAAAAAATCTGGAAAATATACGAAATATATTATTTTCAAATGGTAATTATATTACGGCATTTCAAAACACGTATAACCAAACTCTATTCAGAAGAGTTTATTTTAGTAATGGTTAATCTTTGCGTACAGATTCAATTTCTCCTCTACCTTCCCAACTTCTCACCTACAACAGTGGTCTATCCATAGTTCAAAGTATATCAATTTGTTTTTGTTTTTTTTACTACGTTTCTTGCAGGTGTTACCAAATTTAACCAGAGAATTAACATTAAACATGGTATATACTATATATATTATACATTATACCTATTTAATATAGTTAATAACTTTATCTAATACCAATTATATTTATCTACCTATAATCTATTGTTTATTCCAAAGCTTGTTTTGTTTTTACCCGGTATATATCATGTATTATTCTGCAACATAAATCTGTATGTACATTTTATACGCTTAGCTACATAATACATTTATTTTTATCTAAAAAAAATAAAAATAGGTAAGTTGAGACAGAAATATTGATCATTAAATTGAATATTAAAAACGAAAAATCGTATACGTTTTATACATTATATTATATGATATAATATATATGTTTCGTACGCGTATATTACCATCCCTGGCTATAACTATCTATACTCGTATAGTACTATTATATCTTCTTATAAAGTTATAAATACCCGTAATAACGTGGAAGTTATGGAACTATTACCTAAATTAAAAAAACCCCGTTATATCACCGGAACTATATAACTAAATACTTTAGATATACCTTACCTATTTTAAAATTCAAAACCAGTACAATTTTTTCTTCGAATTGATGCATAACCTACACCGCGGTAAAATTAATTAATAATTTCAATGGCATGTGTTACAATATAGGTAGAAATATATATTAATAGAAATCTTTAGTAAAAACTACATATTAAATTAATTATTAAATATTTTACGTTACCTATATAATATAATATTAATAAAAAAAAACATAATTATTTGTAATTTCAGTCATAAATCTATGTAAAATATAATACGTACACGTTTATAGTTATAATGAACCGGAACAACAATTTGACGGTCGATTCTACTCTCTAACCTAACCTAATATATATATATATATATATTAAAACGAAATATGATGAATGAGAAGCGTTTAATATTAATTTTTAGTATATTTACGTCCATAAACTAATCATAGATAATCAGAAATAAAAATATTTTTTATAACGATAGATTATATTATGATTATTAATGTACTTATAATATTATACCTACCTATCTAATAAGTTTACTTCATTCGAGGAAATATTAAATTAACCTAACATGTACCTATTATAATACTTATATGCGATAAATGGAAATTATTAGAATTTAAATGCACTAAAAAATAGCCAAAAATTTTCTAAAACAAAAAAAATTTATATTTAAAGGAAATAATACCTTTAAAAATGAAAAAAAAAAAACGGCGGAAAAATAAAAATTTAACTTTTGTAATTGTTATTTGTTTGTATAATGGTGAAACACCACAGCCATTAATAAATAGATAAGATAAAGAGGTTAGGTATCGAAATCACATATCAATAGTACAATTGATAATTTGTATACATTTAGAACACCTAAAACCTAATAAGACAAATTTTATGAATACTAAATTTTCTTGAAATATTTTTAACTACCCAAATTTAAACTATATTTTAAGTTATAATTTAAAATAATTCGTATAATGTTTAAAAATATAATCACAATTAAAAAAAATGACTGAAAAATATGTTCCAAAAATGAAAAAACGTTTTACTTTTAAAGTATCTGTTCCATTAATCGAATTGTGTATTCAAAAAGCATTGTCTTAGATCGTCGTGAAAAAAAATGATCTTCTTATTGAAATCCGAGCTCTATTAAGGCGTTTTGGCCATTCAATATAGAATTGATTACATTTATTTAAAAAAATGAATTATTTATTAGTTGATAATAATACTTCGATTAATATAGTACGCGACTTTATTACTACATTGACTTTAAGCCTCGGTTTATATCATATAGCCAGGTATACCTACTATAGTTATAACATTGATTTTATATAATAGTCTTTATTAGAAAATCAATTATAGTATTTATTATGTAAATATACTCACAGTATAACCGTCAATCATAATACTATGTATTTCTAAAATTACTACTTAACGCTATAAGATAAAAATACAATACAAATTGCAGATAGGTGTGGAAAGTTGGAAAGAAAGGACACATAAGGTTATTTTACATTTTTATACGGAACGATAAATCATTGCAAACGAAATCTAAACGAGGTTTAGTTAAATTTATTTTGAAATGCCTATTTTTACAATTTTGTCCACTAAGTACGACTTATAATTTTCTATTGGGTTAATAATTTTAACAAATACAAAAGAATAAACCGAATAAAAACCAAAAAGTAAAAAAATTCGGAAATGTCAAATGCCTATAAATAGCACAAAAATCGTCAAAATATTTTTAATTTTACTACGTCTGTAAAAGGCTAAAATAATTATTCTGTAATCGTTTCATATCCATACGGTTATTTTTAATCAAATTACAAAAAAACAAAAACGAAAATAATTAAACCGTTATGCCGTAAATTTTCCCGTTTTTCTCCCCTGTGCACCAAATAAATAGAAAATGCTACAAAAAAGCTCTCTTATTATTTTGCGAATGTAAAAATGTGGTTCACAGACATAAAAAAAAGATCTATAAAAATTACACGTTATAGTAAAACTAACATATTATTATGCATCGTAGGGCTAGGAATCGAAAAAAAAAAAAAAAACGTCATAAACATAGCGGAGCCAAATATACATATCATATTTGATCTGACAAAATAACATTAAAGCAAATCAACCTATAGGTACTATATAATATACTTGAAAGAAATTCGGTTTTACCTTTTAAAGGTATTCGTATTATTACCGTAATATACAAAAACGAATACACAATATTATTATTGTAATTTTTAACGGTCATCTCGTGGATTTCGCTATATGATATTATAATATTTCGTATAGGTATTTTTCTATACACATACCTATACATACCTAACAAAAGACGATTAGACCGTGCGCCGACCAAAACCATAAATAGTACGTTATTCCTGTATAATTATTTCGCGTTAGAGACCATATTTATTTTTTGTATTATTCGAATACCCGAGGTACACAGTAAGTATATATAAGTATTAAGTATATGTAATAATTTTTGGGAAATGATGATGATTGATCGGTGCACCGGTGCTCCGTGAAGTTACAATATTGGCGATGAGGCGAATAGTAATAATAATAATAATATGTAACGAGCCGAGAGAATGTAATGAGCTATAGCTGCTGTTACTGCTGCTGATGCGGACACACATCGTATACGATATCGAACAAAGGAGACCCGGAGTGCGTAGAGGCTCTTGATAACGCGTGACTTGCGATTTTCACCCGCGCGCGCGAGCGATCGGTTTCTATTCTCTTTATGGTCGGTTAATTGAAAAGTATAACGAAAAAAAAAAAGCAATACAGAAAGAAATGTCATTACGCGTACGGCAGCACCGAGTCCATATTATTATTATATTTATTACTTATTATATTTTTCTATTTATAAATAACATAGCGCGCAAGCAAATAAAAATATCAAAAAAAAAAGATCGGCCAGCCGTACAGGTAAGGTGGGTATAGGTAATGAGCCACATGATTGATTGCTTTCTTTTCGTACGCTATCTATACAAACATATTACAACTATTATAAGAGCAGCTGGTATATACGTGCATGTGTGCGTGTTTATGTGCATGATATAATTGCTGGTGCTGCAGGATATTTGATAATGATGGAATACTCCCACCTCTTTCTCCTACCCCACCCCCAAAGAATAAAATTACGTCCATTAAGTAATAATAATATTATCGCATCGCAACCGCGATAAGGTCAATTAGTTGAATATTGCAAACGGGTTAAAAAAAAAGTAATGGTCGAAACTGCGCTTGGGTCAAAAACAAATAATGTTCGAACTGCGCTCTGGTCAAGATGAATGGGTCCAAACAAAAGCTCCAACAATTAGGTTTAAAAAAAAACTTAATCTAAACGTTTTGAAAACATTCATTAGTAATTGAATGTTAAATCATTTTTAATCCTAACTCCTAAACTTGTAGATGAGAAGGATAATGAGTGTTTCATAACTTTTTTTGCCAACCTTTTTTGACCTAAATTCGACACTTTAGATTTTAAAAAATGCTACGACCATCCCGATTGCATTGCGATATAATAAACAACTATACAAATTAGGGTGTATTTTTGCACAAAACGCAGTAAAGCCCTAGAGGTTACCGGGTCATAACTCCAACCAGGTCCCACTACCACCAGTTCCTTCCCCGTGAGTTTTCAAAAACTCCTTAAAAATGTTTAAATAAGTTTACATCTGTGGAAGCAGAGAAAACGATAAAACCATTATTTCCGTAAACTTGGCCGATCTTTCTACATTTTTGTTCGGTTTTGCTCAGTTGTTAAAAAAATTACAAATAAATTCAAAAATAATTTTTTTTTTTTTTTTATACTCATTTCGGACTAAATAACAACTACTAAATGTCACAAAAAAGATGTCTTGTAGTTTTTCGATTGGAGCGATATTCGTGGTAGAAAACATGAAGCATAAAAAATTAAAACAATGAAATCATAATGCCGCCGTAAAGTTCTTAGTTTTTATTTTTCATCTTTTTTCGGTATTTCTCAACTATTATATGATCCAAAATTAAAAAAAAAAAAAAGGTTTCTTGGCCTTTTTAATTAAAGTAATATTTCTGACAGAAAATATGGTTCGCAAAATTAAAAATAAAAATGAAATTGGTAAAATCGCGGCGTGCCATTTTAACTACAGTTTTTTTCTTGGTTTTTTGGATTATTATTAAAACCCCTTGGAAAATCAAAAAATAACTTCTTCAATGTACCAACTAAATTTTTTTTTTCAGAAACGATGCTACACTTAATACATCGGAATAAATTTTCTATCCAAAAAGTTGATCACAGACACAAAAAAAAAAAACCACACACTGTTAAAAACCAATAGAGCTCTCGTTAGTCGCTACGCACCGTTTCAAGTATCACAGGGAAAAAATTCCGCGTCTTTCGAGGTACTTCGTGAACAAATCCGAAAAAGTCGAAATCATTATACAAAAAAGAAATATCTAAATATAATACCGTTTAGTAAAAAAAAAATTGCATACATACATATCATATTACTTTAAAACAGTAAATACTGATCATGAACTGCACACCACCATAATAACATATATATTTGCTACTGCACATTCCGTATTTATCACTGCACGCCAAGTGCGCTACTGTACATCATTTTAAGTCCTGCACATTGTATACTTTTTTTTTCACGTTTTGTAAGTATATTTTTTTTACTGTTTTATCATGTATAATATACACATATATGTATGTACACTATACAGTATACACACAGGATTGTAGAAGGAATGCATTGCGGATACGCTGCACACGCACAAATATCATAATAATATTATTATAATATATACTTTACCAATTATATCGGTTTTTCTCGCTGCTGCAAGTTGCACGACGTCGATAATATGATGATGAGCAGCCACACGCCGACTATAATATGCGCAAACTTTTAACCCGGTATACGACCTCATGGTTCGTCCTCGAGGCCGATGATCCGGAACGTGATGATAACTGCTACCGTCGCCACCGTCGCTACCGCGGTGGAATCCGACGGCTACAACGACGACGGCCGCGTTTCGTCGACACAGTGTGACGACGACCCAGCTACGCGTCTCGTGTGCTACACAACGTACCCACCCGCTACATATGACGTGCGAATCCGTACGGGGAGCCGAGGGCGCCTGACAAGTACAACGCACTCCGCATTCGAGATAATATATTTTATAATCCACGTTTTTATACTTTCCTACAATATACATATACCGGTACACAGACAGAAACAATAAAGCGCACTATTATAGGAGGACGCGGTACCCACCATATATTATGTGTAGGTATACTATCTGCACAGTTCAATATAGCTATATAACGGACAAAATAGCGATAAAACATAACTTTGAGTTAAAGCTGTGGCGTTTAGGTCGAAATCGGAGAGTTTTTAAACACGCGAGCGATGAAATTTAAAGAAGCGAAGATTTTCAAGATCGCCACCTCGTTGCTTTATTGTTCTAAAATTGTGTATGCCAAACAAAATAAGCTACAGCTCTTTTATAATTTGTAAATATAATACCAATATGCATTCCTGGTGCCACAAACAATTAAGAACCAAAATTATCCTATCATTCTAAACGGTTTTTTTTTTTTTTTTTCAAAACAAATGTACAACTATAATAGGTATTAATGGGTATTGGTTAAGTAGGTATTAAAGGGATGATGAATCGATTTACTTAACATATATCATCAAATTAATATTGTGTCCATAATAATTTTGAATTTATCATAGATAATATATTGAAATATTACAAAACGAAAGAGCAAAACCACTTGAACTTTATATAACATACGACAAATCAATCTACCTATCTAAGAATACGTCTTATACTCAACTGCACTGCAATCACTGAACGTTTATATCAAAGTAAGCTACTTGAATATACGACATAATTATCACCATTCATGCTATTATAATAATATTAATAGTATATAATAGTTATATTATTATTATTGTAACAAGAAGTTTTTTTTATCTTTATAGAAACGAAGTCCGAAAAAAAAACGTGACTTACTAATTGGATTGTATTATATAATAATACATAAAGAAAGATAATAATAATAATAAAATACGTAATTTATTGAGTGCCACAAAAGCTTGTATTAAAAAAAAAATTATAATAAAATGTTATATCATACGTATCCAATGGCCAAAAATATGCCAGTCAAAACTGTATATATTATTTAATATTATTGTTGCTGTTATACGATTAAAATATGATCGTCGTGGTGATGTTATTAATACAAAAGTGTAAATAAAATCCAGGACCCGAATAAAGCAACCCGATAATAATCTACTTTTCAAAAATATTTAAGAAAATTATATACAGATAAAGAACTGATTATAATATAATTAAATATACATATGATACAAATTTCGATCAATATTTTGTATCTATAGGTAACTCAAATAATGTAGCTCTTTATCTTCTTTTCCTTCGCCTTCATCCCAACTATTAAGGGTTGATTACCTTCGTCCTAAACTTTTACTTGACCTAACCCCCCACATCAACCTCACATACACCCACCGTCCTCATATTATTCTCAATCGCATCTATTTTCATTAAAATTCTTACTGCTTCTGATTTGTTTTTCCTCGTGATATGCCCAAACTATCACAGTCTACTTTTGATAATGTAGATCTTTATAAAACAGGCGTACATGTTTTCACCCAAAATCGTTGGTTTTCGCCCAAAGTAATACTCGTATTATTCACTATAAACGAAAAAAACACTGGTTACACTTGGTTAGCACTGTATTTTTTTTTTTATTGAAAGTATTATTTATACCTGTATAAAATCAAGCACAGCATTTAAATATTCCTTCAACGTAAATTGAATCAACCACACAATATTTTTAAATTTATATCACATGAAAAAATAATAATATTTTTTATTTTATCAATAAGAACTATAAATTATTTGCCTCTATAAGTTATTACATCTTAATTTTTTAAAGCTAAATGAGCTTCAATAATTTAGCACAATTTTCGATTATAACTTATCTAATTCATCGGCGAGATTACAGTGTATAATTTAATTTCGAATCTGGAGTTTCCTATTTAAGGTCAAAGCATTTTATTGTTTGCGACTCGTAATTTACCGACTCGTGGACAATGATAATGAAAATGTTTTTTTTCCGTTTATGATGTATATTACTTTAGGCAAAAACCAAATCATTCTTTTTTTAGTTTGGGTAAAACAGAACATTTTGGCGAAAACAGGTCCGCCCTAACTAGGTTAAACAATGATATTCACGCAGTGCCTATCAAATAAAAACTACCTAAAAATTCACAAACATAAAATACCTATACATACTATAAAAATCGCTAAAATGTTTTTAAAATATTACTATGTCGCAAAAGGTAAATATGTTGTCTGTCAAAATACCAAGTATCTACGAATATGTTTTAACTGAATTACAAGAAACAAATAAAATTGAAAATAATGAAACTATTATTTTCCTAGTTTTTTCGGTTTTGGTTACTTATTAGAAAACCTAAATAGAAATTAAAAAACGACTCACTAACTCACCAACAAGATAAAAAATTCAACAAAAAAGTCTTTTCATTTTTCTATTGGAACAATATTTATACTAGAAAACATAAACTAAACAAATTAAAAATAATAAAAACATAACGCCGTAAATTGATCAGTTCATTTTTCGTGTTATTATTATGAAAAGTGCCTGAAAATTAAAAAAAAACTATTAACTTGGATTAAACCAAACAACTAGATTAAAAATTCAAAAAAAAAATCTCCAGTCGGTTATTGTTTGAAGCTAGATTTCTTGTAAAAAATGTAATTCGTAAAAATTTAAAGTAATGAACTCAAGTCAAAATCGAGAACGGGGACTGGCGAGAGAAACGGTGGATGACGAATCAAACCCGGAATCGAACTTTGACAAGGTGAAATTCATTGTTTGTAAATGCGAGAAGGACGCCAACACGTTGGTGATAAATATAGACACCAATTCAGCGCAGAAAACTAAGACCGGTCATATAAAGGAATAAAGCAATATTTCTGGCAGAAAACATAATATGCAAGACCTCGTATGAAATCGGTAAAATCGCAGTACACCACAAATATTTACCGTTTTATCTGTAATTTTTTCCGTATTATCATGAATACCTCCTTGAAAAATCAAAAAATGACCTACCCAATGCACTAAATAAAATAAGTAAAAAAGTAAAAAAAAAAATAGAAAAGTTGCTCATAGCGACATGAAGTGAGATAATAGTTCAAACAATTGTTCATGTGAAACACTTGAAGACTGTCAAGTTTATATGAAAAGTTTTAAAACTTTTTAATGTCAGAAATTCAAAACCATTGACTGTACATACTACTAAAACATATTTTAATATGTATATTAATATGGTATTATTATGTTAATCAAACACATGTAACAAGAAGTTGCTTCAGTACGAAACACTACTAAATGTTATATAGATAACCTTAAAATAATATTACTTTTCACAAGAAAACAAAATATGTTTTGAAAAAAAAAAATATACCCACCTATCCATTATATTCAGAATATACGTAAAACTGGATCTGGAATTTTCATTGAAAACATAATATAGCTATTGTCATGATTTACGTAGGCAGGTTAAGGTCGGCAAACCAATGTACATTAATATAATACGAACATACTTTACATATAGAAAATGTAGGTAATAAAACCTATGTCGAGTCCATGGCCATATCATTACGAGTGTCATAGTTCAAAGGTTTAACCGCACCTATATATAATATAATATTAACTAGGTATATAGTCTAGTCATCATAGAAGAGCAAAATTTAGTCGGCTCTCCTACGCTTTAATAGGTAATAGGAATAGGTACTTACACCAGTATAAAACGAGGGACTCGTCAAAAACTTGCGGTAAACTGCAGCAGTTCTAAAAAAAAAAAAAAAAAACAAAAAAATCCCAGTTCATACTATTATCGATATCTACCTAGTACCTATTTATTATATTAGTCCAATAGTACGGGTACCTAAGAATTTTGTAACACCATTGTATTGGTGCCTATACAGTAGAGGGCAAAATCCAGTTAGGAAATAAAGCTGTTCTGCCCGCAAAAAGCGGTTAGCCTCTGGCGTAGGTGTGGTAAAATACGAAAATAATAATAATAATAATAAAAATACAATATATAAAAGTCTTGTCACATTAAAAACATTACATACATTCATCACACGCACACACTTGCGCATACGTATTATATATTTGAACATAATATATAGTAAGGTATACAATTGATCGTGTGTTTATGTAGATGAAAACCACATTTTACCTTAGTTGCAATATGCACTCGACGCGGGTGTTCATTGATCCGTTAACATAATATAAGTATTCAATAATATAAAAGAACAAACAATAATATCACAATGTATCGAGTCTTTTGACAAATAAAAAATTATATATAACCTAGGCAGGTATGTAAATTTTACAAATATAGAACTTTTTCGAACGATTTTAATTAATTCCATTCTACGTAAAATTAATATTTTTTTATTTAAATGAAACTTGAATATCAATTTTTTTTAAGGAATTTTGATTTTTAGTAGTTTTTTTTGCTGTAATTCGATTATAAATACACGTAGAGACTTAAAACTTGGTAATAATACTTATATTGGACTACTCTTTTTTTTTAATAATCGTTTTGAAATCAAATTTAAACGAAAATAGCAAAACAAATTACAGAACTTCAAATTATATATTACTGAACTACGCTCGGAATCGTTTTTCGTCAGCAATAGTTTATTATTGCTTACAAATATAAATGAAATATCATATATAAAAACCTTATGTATCCTACCTTCCTAACTTCTCACCTACAACTCGCCGCTCTCATCACCAGTATCAGCTCTTTTTTTTATATTCTTTTTATTTAAAACACATTAATATAATTATTTATATTGCCTCCCCTTTTTTGAAAATTTTGCATATGTCACTGTGTGTGCTGCATACATTGTAATAGTTAAACAATTTTTGTTTTTGTATAATTATTCGTAAAAACAACAAAAAAGAAATTTCCAACACCGACTAATAATTAGAACTCACAATTATAGCTACAAACTCTGCAAAAATTACAAATACAATATTATAATGTATTCATAAATAAATTCAAAACATGTACAGATTTTTAAATATAATTATAGGTAATTAATTAAAACCAAGTGCATAACTACATGATAATATCATAGACATAACGTACACCCAAAAACATTTTTTTGAAGATAATGAGCTAAATTTCATATTTTTCAAGTAGATACACAATATTATATAAGAGTATAGTATGTTATATGATAGCTATTAAAATTTAAATTGAATACCCGACAAGAAAGTGATTCGATTCCAATTATATAGTGAAGAAAATATATATATATATATATATATATATATATTGATAATGTGTTTATTACAAGGTATTCTTTTTTTTTTTTACATTATACTGCAGTATTATGATAGCCTTAGGTGCTTGTATATAGTATAATAATGTGTACGAAATTCGTTTCTCACCCATAAAACTTAGTTTAAATTTTTTTGACACACACACAGAGCTCATCATCATCGTATTACCTATACGTTTTTCAATGCTATTTAAGTACCTAGAATATTATATTTGTTGCCAAATAGCAATATTTTACAAATTGAATTCCAAAAAATTAATTAACCTTCGTGAATGAATACACATCAAAAACCGTTGTCTGCAAAATGATGAAATAATTTTTTAAAAAATGTAGAAACCGCAACGAAAATTGTCATTCCTTACATTATTATATGTATATATGCATAATAAAATAAAAAAGAAAAAAACGAAATTGATTCATTACGTAAAATATTTTTCTAATAATTATTATTTGTGTATTTCTCAACGCATAATGTTATAATGCACGTGTGTTTCAGTATATATTGTAATAGCGTAATCGTTTTATGCGTTCGAGAAATTAAAAATCAAAATGAAGAATATTATACAATGTGTTTCACTCAAACGATAACACCTAATATTTCAACCATATCAAAATTGTTTTTTTAGGTGAATAGCTACCAGAATACACATTTAGAGCTGATCTACAAAATTTAATCCTTACGGTATGAGCGCACGCAATAAAATCTCACTTATATTTTCGTAAATGAAAACACCTATTTTTAGTACCTGCAGTTTTAAAATGTGTTATTTTTTTCAAGAAACGTTATTAATTAATACAATTTTTTCCCATCTCTAAAGTAACCCAAGATAAAACCATTTAAGTTTTAGTAAAATGATTCTTTCGTGGTTTTTCAAAAATATATAACACACGTTATTATGTAAGCACATTTGGAGCAATATTGAATGTTTTTGAAATCGATTCAGTAACAAAAAGATTTCATTTCGTTAATATTGAAAGGATAATATTAAGTATGCCGGTGAAGATTGTAGTCCACGCGGTTGTGGGGAAAATAGGTTGAAGTCCAATTCCGAAATGCCTACTTTTATTTCGCCAGTCGTCATCCCTGGTACAATTATAACACAAAATACTGAAGACTGTAGTATTATGATTTATATTATACATCTTATATCGTATTATTGTTTATAGTATTTTCATTATCATAATTATTAAGTTCATAACCTTTGTTTTTACTCTCCTAAAAAATTTACAGAAATGTACTACTACCATTTTTCCCTTGTACTCTTCATTTGTATTCCCCATAAAACATTAGTTAAATTACTGTATTTTTAAATAAACTTTAGATCTCGAGTAATTTTTGAGATAGAATAAAAATCATAGAAGTAAAATTTGCTTGAAAAAAAAAAAACAAGAGTTTTTATTTATGAAAATTAAGTTTTATTACGCATGCACATCCGCAAAAAAGATTTAAGTTTAAAAAATTTGCTCAAAGTCCCCATATAAATCCAATTCTTGTCCAGCTAAAATATTTCTTGTTGCTTGTTCTATATTATTTGAGTAAGCACGCTGTATATGCAGTTTTAAAACGTGACATTATCTGATTCGATGGTCACTACAATAATATAAATAGGTAATTCGGTTACACTCGTGTTTATAAAACTTTATAATATCCGTCCATTATAATAACAAATATATGTTAGGTATTTCTATATACAGTCAGTGACTTAAGGGTCTAGACAATGTTTTTTTTCTAACCTTGAATTTGACTACAATATAATATCGTTCTCTGCAGTGTGATTATATTATGATATACATATAATAATAATAATCATGTACAAATTGACCCCGGACGGACAGTGATAGACATAGGTAAGCACAAGGACAAGTGCAAGCATCGCACAGCACTCTGCAACAGCTATCTGTTAGGTAGATATATAATAACTTTCACTGCGGGACTAGTTGTTGAGAAACGTGTTACAATTTCATTGGAAATTAAATAATATAAGTACGCGAAAAGAACAAATTAATACCCATTAAACGGCGAAATATCGCCTACACCTACCTACCATACCTACTACTAAACGATTATAATTCAACCTATTTTTTTTTTTTTTTTATTTAAAAAATTCCATCTGTCTTATTCACAATAATAATAATAATTCGTGATTGTTGCCGCTACTGACCTTTCACCTCATCGTGCGTAGATATATAGTCCGGTTCGTATTATTATATATTGTTGTCCGTTTACACACTCGTTCTACGGGTATAGATACTAAATAATTTGTAATAATATTAACAAGCTGCTACTGCACTACGTACATTACAATTCTGCAATGCAAGCCTAAAAAAAAAACACCAGTGAGTAATAAGGCACCACTACTAGAGTTGAATTCCCCCCCCCCGCGCCTATTTTATATAATACAAATATGATGTGCAGATGGGAACTCATAAACAAGCCAGATAATAAAAGATCGATGGGAAAATTACATGAACGTTGATTAGACCAAACAGGGGACAACTGAAAAAGAGTAAGTCATGGAGATTGAAGATACAGAGGATCGAGAAGCTTAAAGAGTTTAGCACAAGCTTTAAAGAGTCTAAATGGTCTGTGTAGTAAAAAAAAAAATAATAATAATACTTAAATACTATATAATAATTCAATACTATACACTAAAATAATTATGCTACTTCCATAAAGTTCCACTAAGTTTAAACCCCCAAAAGACACATTCTTGATACAAATATCATATAAACTAAAAATATCCCCTCACAACCACATGGTTAAATTTAAATTAAATTTAAACCTAACTTATATCACTTCAATACGCCTACTCTAATCCCGGAGTATAAGTTCATTTCGTTCAAAGGGGACCACTATTCGCTAGTAATGTCTTTAAGTAACGAGAAAAAGAAATATACATTATATATAGGTACTACGGTCCAAAAAGCCGGCTACTTTAGTAAAAATAGCGAACCATCTGCTCTGACTGAGTGAATAGGATTAGATATAAAATATTAACGTTTCATTTCGGAAACCAAGAAGAACCAATTGCACTATTGTAGGTGGGAAGTTAAAAAAGTAAAATACATACAAGTTGTTTAATGTATATCAGTAAATAACAATAAATCATTGCTACCGATAAACGATTTTGAGGGAAGTTCGATTATACATATGTATTTTGAAAAGTATGTGTACATTAAAAATAAATTTATACAATTTATAATAAATTTTAAATTTTGAGTGGAGCGAGGAATGTATTGGTCTAACGATGTTTTTTTTTCTGTGGACAACTTTTCTACCAGCACCATGATAGCACTTTTTCTGAAAGGAAATCTGACTGGAGAGGTACTTTCAAAAGTTCACTTTTCGATTATCCCAATTATTGGTAAAACTTTTATTTTAAATTTCGGATCTAATTGTTGCGGTGACGTTGTTATTTTTTTATTTTCCTTGTAGTTTTCTTAATTGAGAAAAACCCAAACGAAACGTAAAAAAACGGAAATAATAGTTTTACTCGTATTATTTTTGATTTTATTTTTTTGTTGAACTAAGGTTGAAAGTAAGAAAAGATTTTATACTTGAAATTCAGAGCAAGATTTCTGATAGAAACCAGACAGATAAAACTAATAGAAATAAAGTATGCATACGTATTATAGTAAAACCAATACAATTCTTTCTGCAGAATCTAAAAAAAAAAAAAAATAATCAGACTATTTACAATTAACAATTATTGATAAATCAGTTTTAATTGTTACTTAAAGGATAGACGCACGACCTATTTTATGTCCTAAAAAGTAACTTATCGGAAAAATTATTAAGTCAAGATCATGTAACTAAATCCATAAATAAAGAGCTAGTAAAACAAAATTGTGAATATTAATCATATTCAAAGACTATAATATTATATAGCGATATGAAATATTATGATCAAAATCTAAATCCATTTAATATTTTTCTCTTTCCGTAAAAAAAAAAACAAACCTAAAACCAAAATAATACAAGGCATACGTTTTTTCTGTAGACACCCTAATAAGGCAGGGGCCTTATTAAAGAAAAAAAAAAAAAGTTTCCTTAAAATAAAATACTGTTTTCGGAAATTAAAACAAATAGACATAATTTTCACGATAGGTGAGTCACTGTTATAGATAAGAAATTGAGAAGGTAGAAAGAAATATAATTCTGTATATTCTCAATATCTCTACGCAAAGATTAATCACTGCTAACAAAAAACAATTCTGAGTGGAGTTCGATTAATAGTGTTACTTTGTCAATAATATACATGTCATATTATAATAAAAATAATTACATATGCATTACCTATATATTTTCTGTAATAATATTTGTTTAATATTGTATCTATTTTCCCGTTTTTCCTAGGTTTTTTCTCGGTTTTTCCAGTGTTTTTTCCCATTTATCGGGAATAATCCTGGAAAAATAAAAAATGACCTCCCTTACCTACTACCCCAGTCAGATTTCCTTTCAGAAAATGCTACACTTGTAAATCGAAGCAAGATTTCTGGTAGAAAAGTTGTTCACAGATAAAAAAAAAAATGAATAAAAAATAAATAAATAAATGAATAAATGAAATATAAATATCATTGTAAAACCAATACGTTCCTCATTCCGCTCAGAATCTAAAAGTAAATTGTTGACTACTCGTTATTTATTACACTTTGTTTTGTTGTTATTTATTATTAACCGATGTTACCTAAGGATAGATGTAATATGTACCACATAAAAACTTTTATTTAAATATTATAATGTAATCGTTAAATTTTTTTTTTCGCTTGCATAAATATTATATAATAATTCATTTGTTTTTTTTTATAAACGTATTTGTATAATTGTATGTAATTATATTCTATACAAACTAAATATTATAGCATATTGTTGTACAGTATTAAAGCGCAAGGTGTTTAATTAAAAATGCATACACAATATAATGATATCTATATAGCTGTGTATCACATTTAATTATTATAATATATTAATTTAAATTAACAAACGATAACGTAAAGCAACATAAACAGTATTTTGTTATGATCGATACACACATATCGGTGTAATTTGTTATTTAGATACCTATATAGGTACCTATAGGTTTAACTGATTAGTAATTTATTATTACACGAACAATAAAAAAAAGAGCTTATACTATTGGCGATCGTGCCACTGTTGTACGTAAAAAGTTAAAAAGGTAGAATACATATTATAGCTATTTAATCTGTACATATTTATTGTGAACAAAAAACGATTCTGATCAAAGTTCGGTAAAATATGTTTTGAAATGCCATGATTTTTAAAATTTCCAATAAAATGTGAACTTGAAACTTATACAAATTTACTACATTATGCTCAACTTTTTTTAACGAAAAAGTACAATTTATGATGAATTTTTGTGTTCAATTTTTGAGAAAATTTGCTTGACCGAAACAATTTGATCCAAATAAAAACTAAAAACTCAAAAATTTCAACTAACTATAAATAGTTCGAAAATCGCCAGAATGATTTTAAAAATGGACCATGTCTAATATAATTAGTATTTTCGGTGAAAATTTCAGGCTCTTTGATTTTATTTAACGTAACAAACTGTATTTTTTACATTTGATGTTCGGAAAAAAATTTCTGATAGAAAAGTAAAATTTCCATTTTTTTTTCAATGTCAAAATTTAATATACAATTAGCATGAATTTTTGCGTTACTAAGATAAGAATAATATGCAAAAATCAGAAGAAAGACTATCACCATTTTTTTACAACCGACAACTTTATTTTATATTTTAATCTTTCAATC
This sequence comes from Cinara cedri, assembly GCA_902439185.1. NCBI lineage: Eukaryota > Metazoa > Arthropoda > Insecta > Hemiptera > Aphididae > Cinara > Cinara cedri. The sequence continues at coordinate 318,247 of CABPRJ010000515.1, read as the reverse complement.
GGTCCCCAGCCGAAAAACCCTTGAAGTTCATATAAGCAGTTCCAAATGAATTAATTTAACATGTTATATAAAAAAAGAATTTAAATGTTTATAATGGATATCTAACAAATTGTTTGTCGTTTTCAATACATCAGGTAGTATATTATTCTAAGTATTCTTATATACTAAGTATAAGTATACTTATAAGTAGTATAAACAATAATTTACTTGGAAAATCGAAATTGAATGGAAACACCTATTTCCAACACTTGGTTTGGATAAACTATTTTTTTTTTCTAAACAACATATCAATAAAGTTTTCTCCTATCTCAAAAATTTGGCGAATTACAGCTAGTCAAATTTTCAATTTAAATTATTGAATTTTTCAACAGTAATACTATGATTAATAAATTTCCATGTAGTTGTGTGTACTTAATTTGCACTGATAGATTTTACTGTCATAATTTCATATTTTTAAAAGTTTATTTGTAATAATTTACACACGTGGTGCACATTTATAGGTAAATTTACTTGGAAATACCGAATACCTATTGAAATACCTACCTATTGTACTGTAAACATTTATTTGTGTATCAGTAAATGAGCTTTATCGGTTGAATAATGGATAAAACTTATCAGATATACAGATAAGTTTAGGTATTCTTTTATTCCACTAAACGTTACAACATTTATAGCAATGATTAGATTATTAAAACCGAGAATTTGAATTGAATCAGAGCATTAATTTTTGTGTTCATATTTTTCATATTTAAAATTCATATATAAAAATTACTAACCATTGTGAAAAATTGGATATGGTTTTAATTTTTAATGATGAGTGATGAATATTTTTTGTAATAAATTGTTAAAAATAAAGTAGATTTAATAATAATAAAATAATTTTGTTTCAATTTTAACTAGCTGTATTTCGGCCAACTTTCAAGATAAGAGAAAAGTTTATTTATATAAGTTGCTTAAAAAAAAATTGTTTATCCATTGTTTTATTCAAGTATTGGAAATAGGTGTTTAAAAACATGCGAGTTTTATTGCGCATGTACGCACTGAAAGGGTAAGAAACTGGAAAATCCATACAAAATATGTATTTCAGTAATTTTTATCTTCTCTTGAAAATCACATTTCAATCAAAGGTCACCATACAGAAATATTTCGTGTTACCATTTGAGTGAAACGAACTGTATAAAAAAAAAAAAAACAAAATCTTCATCATTTCAGAAGATATTGCAATGGGTATATCACCCTGTATGTATTATCCCTTTTTTCTATTACCTACCCGCCTACATCAGTTACCAATTCATAAGTAATATATCCTGTACGAATGTAGCGACGTTATACCTACATTATTCTGGCGGCTTTTTTTGGTCCCCTCCAGGCTTGTAGCCACGGGGGGCAAGGGAATATTCCCCCCAACAAGTCATAAATGTGTATATGTAGTGTACAATTTTATTCCCCCCACCTGACTACGAGCCTGCCCTCTCACACATTGAGAAATCCTATCTACGCAATTTACTTAAATTTATTATAGACAAAATTATTTATTTATACATAATTTTATTAAAATATCGTCCTGTGCTCTAGATACCATACCAAATAATAATAATACTAATAATACAATGTAGGCACATAAATTATTATTTTATTTTATTAACGCCAAACGGCAATTTACAAAGAATAAGTGAAAATAAATAAATAAATGTTTGACAAACTTAAAACTAAGATGATTACATGCAAAAAGCGAAAGAAAAATAAAGTACTACATAAACAAACAATATAAAAGCAAATATATACAGAATAAACTAGGTGGCTTTATTGGCGCTACGATGCATGCAGTGTAAAGGATGGTTGTGACCGTAGGAAGTGGAGTGAGTATGAATATGAAAGGGTGTATGATGTCTTGAAGGGTAGGCAGAAACACGGATATTAATAGAGGAAAGGAGGTCTGGAGCATCTATTGAACTATTAAGTAGACCTTGAATAAAACGGAAATCAGCACCAATTCGTCGACAAGAAAGCGTGGGGATGTTTAGCTTTAAAAGTATAGATGAGTAGTCATGTTATAGATGTATAATGTTAAGTAGAAAAGAAATATATGAAAGAAACCTATTCTAGATTATCTTTAGTCTAAACTATCATACCATACTCTAAAATTAGGCACACAAGGGAAAGGTAAAGTATGCGGAGACAGTGGACAAAGCTAAACATTTTGGTATAACGTTTTAAGAAACCCAGGACTTTCAGTGCTTTGCAGACGGCAACATCAATAAGGTAGTTGAAATCTAGGGAAGGAGTGAAATGTACACCAAGATCTTTAATATTAAAAACACGCTCCAGGGGGGAGCCATTGATATGATAAAAAAAAAAAAATGTTGGGTTATGACGTCTGCAATAAGTCATTGACATTTGGCTAGGTTCAAGCTCAGACCAGGACACTGGACCCATTGAGCGAACTTGTCGAATTGATGTTGGTGTATTATAATAATAATACATTATATTATAGAACACTATTAACCCGAATGTATCTCGAATGTCTGCGAAAAACCGAAACAAATAATCGCGTGCATACAATTTATTGTAAACACGGCAAATTGTCGAGTGGTTATAACCGTTGCGCAAGCATATATAGGTACACGAACATGTTATTATTTATCTTCGCTACTACATACGCGTGCATCATGTTATATTTCTGCGGAAAATATCGGCTACTATACTGTTTTATAATATAGTTATAAACAATATACACACCACACCCGGTTATTATAATGTAGATATTATAATGGCACCGTAGAGCTATCTTCCGATCGACAAAAATCGAATATAATAATAATATATGACGTATCGCCTATATATTATAATATTAACTTTACGGTATAAAACGACTCGAAATATACATGTGCATTTATCGATATTATTATTTCCCTTCCAACATTACAATGCAATATAAGTAACGGCTCGACGACGTATACCGCATACAAAATTTGAAATAACGCGTAAAAAAATAAATATTATACACGACCGTTTAAACATGCAATGGTGTACAATACGATATTGTGGAGTATGTTATATACGACAATAGATTTCGAACGTTAAAAAAATATCAACACGTTATTACAATAGGTATAAGATAGATACTGTTATAATACGGTACAGCTGGTAGGTGGCGTGGACTGTCGCCGTCGATTAGTCCAGATCGTTATCAACATAGTGTATTGGTACTTTATCATAGATAAACATATACATATATACATATATATATATATATATAATCTTTGCTTATGTACGACGCGAACGTAGCTATGTTATAATCATCTCGCGCGGGAATAATAAATATATTATCACCACCCACATAAAGAAAAGGAAAGAAAAAAAACGACAAAGATTGTGTAACTGTATAGTCTGTACTGTGCGCAGTCGTAGCGCCACGAGAGTCCAAGGCCCGAGAGCACGCCGCCGCCGCAGCCGTTTACCAATACAATATAATAATTTATTATAAATACCGCATTCTTAGCGTAGGTATATATAATGCACACCATATTATACATATATATATATGCCCATGACTCTACCGCGGTCTAATGACTGTAGCAGCACACCACTGTTTAAAGTAGTAAAAAAAAAAAAAAACCAAACCAAACCAAACCGAAAAATTCGTTAATGACCAACATTAATACAGCAGTATGCGAGAGTGTAGCGGGTATTTTACCATACGAGTATATGATATAATAAAATAATTTACAAGCCCGCCGTCAAAACATTTCAATACAAATCATCAACAAACGGACCGCGCAGTTTTTAATACGAATAATACACATACGAAAAGTAAGAATACTCTATATTATATAATATCCTCGAACGCGAAAAAATCCGCAGTGAACTACACGTTTTGAAAAATAAACACAAAGAGATTTATAATATCGATAAAATACGTATAAAAAAACTCGAACGCACTTCGCAGTTTGCACGGAAAGTTTGGAAGACACAGGTGTATATGCAAAGGGTAATTTCATGTACGCATAGACATTAAAAACAGCGATAAATCATGGCAAATCAATAAATGAATCTAATCGTAGCTCGGCAAACCAGTAAAGTCAAAATATTTATCGGCCGTTGGAAATTTAGGAAAAATGTTCAAATAAAATAATTTAGGAAGAAAAATTCATAAGCTCGGATACCGTTCTGTGTGAAAAATATCAGAGAATTTTACTACCAAACAATTTGTTGAAAATAATAACATAAACATGTTTTTGGAAAAACAATTAGGAAATCTTAAAAGGTTTCAAATAAAGAACTATCCTGTGGAAAATCCACATCTTTTAAGGTATCATGTGATAAAATCTTAACTTTTTATTACATAACCTAGATAAAAAAATCCACATCTTAGTAAAACGAATATAGCTTTATCAGCTACACACAGAATCTGAAATAACATTAAGTATTAAAAGAACTAGGTTATACTTAAACGTATATTATTATAAGTATTGCAGATGATAACAGTAATAATATTATTATCCGTGATGGTTTAATAGTAATAATAATAATAATATACTCGTAAATACGGAATTATGGACCTACAATTATTACAACAATGTTTTCGCCCAGGGCACAGGGGCGTAATTCATTTGGACGAGTATTGAAAAAAAAAACTTAAATCGTTTGGGCAAATCAAAATGATAAAAATTACACGTTACTATAGTAACTATTGGGTTGTGGCGATTTCCAATTTGGAAAACGAACAGTTATGAAATATATATAAATATATATATACTCGTATATAAAGATGAAAATAAGTAGGTATAAGGAATACCTATTACGAAAGTGAAAAAAAAATTGGTATGAATAAAAAATGTGTTCATTCGAATAATTTAACGACACATTAGCAAAATTAAAGAACAATTCTAATTTTAATGAGTTACATTTTTTTTTTAATTCAAACAACTAGAACAACAATTTTCTACATGAATATTTCAATGAAAATAAATAATATATGTAACTTAATCTAACCCGGCTGAATTTATTATTCATAATGATTTTTACGGTAAAAGTACAATGTGTTTAACGTCATGCTTCTCTCAATTATTGTTATTTGGTATAATTGTTATTCAAATACTGTTTACCGAACGAACAATTTTGGAAAAGGATAAGTTTGAGCTTCAAATCTCTTTTAGTATACATGATTATATTGACTATAATGTTATATCTATCAACTCCGAATCGATGAGTAATACTCACATAAAACATAAAATCATAATATAATCCTAGTCGAACGGTAAGAAAATAGATGTTTAAAATAAAAATTTACCTAAACCTATTGTTGCAGGTTCTCCGAATTAAATATTTCTTTCTAACCGTGCAGTCGTCTAAAATGTATATTTAACTAGCACACAATATTATCTCTTGAATTTTGATTCACAGGATTGTACATTAAATTAATACAATATTTTATTTTTAATTTTTAAATCAGCCCCCTTAATAGGGAAGCAGTAGGGGATGCATTTAATTTTGAAAAAGAAAGAATGACTGGTTTTTAAATTACATATAATGGTTATTTTTTGGGTTACAAATTAATGGGTCAAAATTCAAACACAAATTTACAAAAGAGTCCTTCGCGAACCAGTTAATAAAAACATAAAATAGTTATTACCCTGGTAATGTGATTTAATAATTCCTGATTCTTTGTTAGCTTCCAAATTATATCAGCAAAAAATTATTCCAAAATTGATAATTGCGAGATAAAATTTAAAAAATCGTCTTATAGGTTTGTATCAAACTAACACACACTGTCGTCGTATTTCGCTATTGCACAGCCTGTGTACTTCAACACAAAACTGACACAAAAAATAAATAAATAGACCCCGAGATAAATAGTTCATTTTTGACATAAATTTCGAGTTTATATGGATGCCTATATACAGCAGTCTATATTTTCAAACCACGAAAATGTATTCTAATGACCTTAAGAAAAATAAATGATTATTCTTTATCCGTTAACTGTAGTATTACAGAGGTATACATGATTATTACATTAGCATATATATGGACAAATTGTATACATATTTTGTAGATTTTTAATCAATATTGTGTAAGATAACATCGTTATAATATACCTACACAAGACCCTATTTGCAGACCCAATACCTGTAATTTATAATGATAATACAAATTGAAATATACCATTTATTAAATTTAATAACTACATATATATATATTTGTTTTTTCTGTTTCACAATGGAGATTTGATCTCTGCCGTTCGTTAATAATACTTGATATGGTTTTTTGTTTTTTTTTTTTATTGTTTCTCCATTTTAAATTAAAATTATATAGTCATATTTTATTATTATAGTAGACATAATAATAAATCAATGTCTATATTACTACATCCGCGTAACTCTACGTGACGAATTTTAAGTAACCAAACTACGTGATAGTGGTAGGTTAAAACTGGTATAGAAAAAGTAAAAATCACACGAAAATTCACAAAACACAAATTCAGTAGGGTGACTGAAATCTATTCCTACTACATTATTACCTCTTTTTTTTAAACCGATACTTAGCTTGTTACGTAGGTATCAACGAAGTTGTTTTATAATGGATTTATTTCAATTTTCTATACGAGTAACTTGTGTGCTTAATATTATTTTTCATTATTTTTTTGACAAAAAAAAACCGTATACGATTATGAATTATGACAGCTGGCTAACCAAACCTACTATTTATATAGCGAACAAATCGATTGAGTGGGGTGGTAAAAATGTAAAATTTAACTGTGGCCGCATTTTCTCTAGAAACGAGATTCTGAAAAGACCCGATTTGACGCGATTCTTAATTATTATTATTATTATTATGTTGATCTATCCAGCGTATCATAAAATTTACGTAAAATTTTCAGATTACAATATTATATATATATAACAATTGGTACCTACACCAAGGTCGAGTAAATAAGGAAATTAAAATTAATCTATTTTCACATAGTTTAAGTATATAGAATCAGCTAAACTAAATATAATATGAGTACACGTATCTATACTCACCTTAATGCAAATAAAACGCAACTACTATTGTAAACTATGTACAAATTCTTAGCACACTCGAGATGTTTAAACAAGCAAACCACATTTCTCGACATGGCAAACGCTTGTAAATAATACCTATTATTGGAAGCAAAATACATACCTATCTACTAACACTAACGTGTGTGTAATTATTTACAATGTAAAAACCGCATGGCGATTATACGAGATAAAAAAATATATGTAGGTATAGATATAATATAGGTAAGCACTAAATACACTTCTAAACAAACCGCCGAATAATAGACCTGACTTACGGAATATTATTATAATATTATCAAAATGCAATTACGTATAAAAATATAATATAATTCATTCGCATGAAACACAATTATATATATACATTATATTTATATCATACTACATATTAATATAAAATAACTTGCCGAATATTATGTTAGGAAATGCATGTAGGTACAGGTACCAAACGTTTTGTTAATTTAATTTTTATTCCTGTCCGTAAAAAGCATCATCAACGTGTTGTAAAATGTATAATAAACGTAGGCACATATTTTTGATTTTATTACTATACGTCTATACCTATATTGAGTATTTAAGTGGCGTGACGAAGATTTTTTTCAAAGCCCGCGTCTCGACAAAAAATGATGGATGTTCAGGGGCATATAAGACTGTAGAACCGCAATAAAACAGTGGGTGTTTGAAATTATAATTATAATAACAATATTAATTATTTCATAACTGATTTGTTTATAAGAGAGGTGGCGGTGGTTGTGGTGGTAGAGGTGGTAGTGGTGGTTTCAAACACGGATCTAGAAATCATAAATAAGCGAGGGGCTAAACCACACATTTGTTTTAACCACTAATTATTTAGTTATTTATTTCAAGATGTATTTATTATAATTTAAATAACGTTGAAAACAATTGATAATTTATCAGTTATTATAATCTGCTGAACTAAATTAACAACGTTACAAAATCGCCAATCAGTTACCTCGGATATTGATGTTAGGACTTATTCGTGTAATGATAAGAGATAATATTTAAAAATGTTTTTTTTGATCTTATCAAAAATCGAAGAATAAAAACTTAAATACTTAATATGAACATTTAATAAAACTTAAAATACGGCTTAAACTTCTTGGATCCACAATTAGTGGTGGTAGTGGTTAGTGTGGTTAGCATAGAAAATTGTTGGGTCTTACACAAAAAAAAAAAAAAACGTTTTATTACACGCCACTGTCTGTATAAGATGAAAACATTTGCAAATTATGTAGCTATACGAAGTTACCAATTTATTAGTGTAGAAAAAAAAACCAAGAACAAGAAATATTTTTATTTTATATATAATGTATCTGTAACAATCTATACGAAAATACTTGATATCTGCATGATAATCTGAAACCCAATATAATTATTAGTTTAATGCGGAATCTACAATTCAAATCGTATAAATAATTTATCATTAAATTTGAATTTTATACTACATCATATTATATATATATATATATATTATGGGGGTGTCTGGGAGCAAGGATAAGTCCTTGAAGCATATAGCCACGCCCATAGAATATTATATTTTCATATATATATATTATAGTAGCTTAATTGAACGAAATTCCAATATAATTGATCTCATTATATATCTTTAATATTATAGTGTATTATATAAATATATGTATATGTTTAAAATAAACATATCGTGCCAAAGTAAAAAAATTAAAATGTTTAATACACACAAATAAAAAGTTTATGAAAGAACTTATATATATTATTATAAGTGTTACAAACAAGACACGACAATATTATATTAGCTGACAGTCAACTAAAGCATAATACATTTTGAACACAATTAGATTGCAAATCAAACGCTATTACGAAACCTTTACTAAAGGTTTTGGTATAATATTTATTTTTTATACAGTCAAGCTTAATTATTGGTTTAATTATATTATTGTGATCGTTTGATATTTTAGAACTAATAAAATAAACAATCGAGTAATTATAATATGTATACAATATAATAAATCATAGAAATGTATAGCCCATATATTTTATTTGAACTTCAATTACAGCAGTAGGTATTATATAAAGGTGATTTTTTTTTTTTTATGTCGTGAACCAGCGATAATTTACAAAGATCTTTAGTAAAATGTATTTTGGTATTTTTCAGTGATTGTAGAATCATTATTCAATATTTTCAACCCTTTTTCAGTAATTTTCATAATTGCATAGCATAATTTTCAAATAGCAAACAAAAAACCTTTTTTTTTTCAAACCAAATTTGAAAAAAGATTATGGTCAGTGGACACATTATGTACTGTCTACAAATTCTATTCTTTCGAATGAAGAGGTATAAACCACTTTGAGTTTGGTAATTTTTCGGGTAGGGAGAAAAGAGTAATAGAACATCATTTGAGTGGGACAAATTAGATATTTTATAGTGCACCACTAGGTTTCACTATCATGCTAAACATTAGGTTGACAAAAATAAAGGTAGGTAATGTAAAATTTGAAAATTACGTAGATACCTATATAGTGTATATCTTCATTTTTCTTTGTATATTTCAACTTTTAAATCGAGAAAAAGTATAAAAACTCAAACCACTATAAGAAAAATTAAAATATAAAAATATACAACTTGTTTATAAGAAATGTATGGTTATTATTTTATTTAGTAAATATCTCCGTAAATATAATATAAATAGTATATAAAAAAAACGGTAGTATACTTCGTACCAAAACCAGTAGAAATTTGATAGACGCTGGATTAGGGCGATTCAGTTTATACACTAAAAGCAACGATAAATCATTGAAATCAAAAAACGATTCTATGCGAAGTAGTATTATAGTAATACAGAAAATTTTTTAATGATTATTCACTATGAATTGTTTCTTTATCCTTTAAAAAAGACCCATCAGCAGATAAATCAAACCTCCCTCTTAAATTTTGAACACACCGAAGAAAGTATTTTCTATATAAAATAAAAACATTTTGTTACAAAACTATTAATTTTATTATTTATTTCTATGTGCAACACACACACAGTAAACAAAATCTTACTCTACTAGGTGCCCCAATAGACTTGACTGTGTGTTAATTTGGACACAGAAAACCTCCTTAAAAAAACCAATGCGTGGTTATATAACTAATATGACATATGTCATATTGTGTCGTATTTATTTTCTTTGCATCCTAGGAAACCAAGAAATTAACAAAAATAAAACTAATATAATAATAACATTAATTGTTGTCAGATTTTTAATATAGAAAATGGAAAAGGTGGGAATCTAGAAATTATTTTTAAATAAAGTACCATCAAGCAAAAAACCTTTATCGTTTCAGGTGCTATGCGAATAGTTTAAAGCATTTTTACTAAACCAAAAACTAATAGCTTATTCGCTATACTCCAAATCTAAAATTCGGTTTTAATGAAATGAGACTTTTCATTCAGATGAAGTATATAACAATATAACATAAAAATTATAAGTTATAAGAAATCTTACCTATAAGACAATAACGACTATAACTTACTTTCATAAAAAAAATATCATGATATCAAATACTACACATTTGATTTATATTTATTATTTATTGACATTTTATGTCGAAATTTTACAACACATAGGTATTATGCTAATCAATTTACGTATATTGTTTACACAATTGATTTAAATTTGTTGAAAGTATAATTAAACATTTACATGTAGGTATGTAAAAAAGTTATTATTTTAATCTATATGAAGTATAGCGTGCGCATAGTTATAAAAATAAATTTTAATTCGTATTTGCATACGTATGATATAATACATTTTAAATAATCGTAATATTTTAACTTCCCTATACCAGCTGTATATGTAATACGGAATGTTGCCCCTAAGCATCAAAAATAAGTCGTAAACAAAAAAAAAAATGTATAAATTAAAATTTATTCGCACTTTTTTTTTTGTCCAGTATAATTATATATTCATTGCACGAATTATATCTTCCGATTGCAGGATGGACGACTGCAGATACGACGACGGTTAACCTAAACCCGTACGTAAAAAAAATAAATCATTTTCACAATGCTAAGCTATATAGTGTGTATACACACACCTAAACCTATCAATTTTATAATATTATACAAAATTGCGCATAATTTCGTTAAAACCCGTCTAATAAAAAAAAAAAAAACGATACTATAATAGCATGTATTTTTATAAAATGTTTTCCTTAGTAAAATAATACCTAATACATATAGGTACTAATATTAATGAAATATTTTCTTACACAATAAAATACATAATATATAATTTAAAAAAAAAAAAGATCATTTTTTGTATTAATGCATATTACATGTATTGACCTTGCAAATTTGTATTTATAATAAAAAACGAACCCTAATAATAATGTTTGGTCGATGCACATATAACATAATCGTGAACATAAAGATTGATAACTATATAGGTACATATTATAGGGCTCGCACGTGCGTATTGTTATATTTCTTTTGCCAATTAAATTATGACAAAATAGGTTTTAAATTCCTTAAATTAATAAAATGGTGCTATTCATATCAAATGGTTCGATTTTATTGCCAAGTTACACCGCATTTTTACTATTTATCACGTGATTATACATGTTTGAATCGGTATTTAAGTTGATTATCACGATAAATAATTATAATATTTTTAATATTGGACTATTTTTTACAGAAATATTTTATAATATTTAATGATTGCAGCGTTTATTGTTATCCAGAACCATGCATTTTTACAAGTGATGGACACTTCTGAATTATTTTTACTATCGATACTTTTGATTAACTATTTAATATTCCACACGAATATTCTTTTCCATGACCCAGTAGGCCGCTCCAACATTGGCAACCTGTCGATTTCACATCAAATATCTTATTGTCTACTAAAAAAAATGATATAAAAAGAAAAAGAAAAATAGACTGACCTTAGCATAAAATTTTTTTTCAAGACGACCGTACGGAGAAACATATTTATGTAAAAATATTAATTTTCCACACCACCACAGGGGTATTAAAAAGGCAAGTTTTTTTTTAAATAGTCTCCCCAGTAAGTCTAGTCCACACTTCAACAAATCAGCAACACTATACACAATCATAAATCTCCATCCTTTCGAGAGAATAATACACGTCGGCCGCAGCCATTTCGGCTCTGGCCTGGATATGTCTCTTGTTGCCCCGATCCAACGATCCGACAAAGATCCAATTGTAAATGAAAATACAAATAAAATAAACAATCGAATATAAAGACGATTATTATTCAAAAAGTAAAACATACTAACGCCTATTGGCGGTCGGCCGGAGAATGAAGACAGGAACCAACTCCACCTTTACCACGACAACCTTGAATAACGCACCGACCACTTCAGCATAATCATTCCATTTGGAAAAAATATCCGAAGGGTACCAGTTATGTACGATGAATTTGTGAATGTTCCGACAACGTCCGTAAAGACCGAGTAGACGCCCAATGGCCATAAAACGTCATATCACTACTTTTATTCGTAAAAACTATCGACTACTTTAAAAAACCAATCGAATAATTTTTTTCCTAACGAAATAAAAATTAGTTAATCGGGTCTTATTCTCAGACATGGAAAGTTGCTAGGACTAATTTTGAAAGGAATGGAAGATAGAAAAAACCACCAAGAAAAACAACGTTTACAATACATGAGTCAAATTATAGAAAACCAAGAATGTAATTAATATCAAGAATTGAAGAGGAAGGCTAACGACAGAGAAGTATGAAAATTATTGTTACAAACCAATCATTAGATTGAAGACTGCAGAAGAAGAAAATAATTGTTATACGAAACGTCAGCATTTTGAATATAATTTTGCTTTTCCTTTAACATTATTCTATACAATTCTATTAGTAATATTCATTATTAATACAAGTTTTTTTTTTTTATTATTTCATAATAATACTATACTCAAACCTTAAATATCTCCGAAATGATTTTATAAACAAAATATTGTTTTTTAAATATTTTATATTGATTATAATGAGCAATAATATAATAATAATTAACGCTTGAAGATTAATATTATCGATTTATCTTCAACAATTTATATATTATGTTGGAATAAAAAATAAATATGGATAAGGATAATATAAAAAGGATCAATTTTAAATCTGTACCATTCATTAGCTGCATTCAATTTTATGACTGTTTAATAATTGCTTTTTAAACGTATTTACGATGGTTTAAAATGAACAAAAAAAAAAAACGTTATTGTAAAATGAATATCTTTGGAATCGATCCACTCAGAATCTGCGAAAACAGTTTGTATTTTTCAATGACCTAAATCTATTAATACATAAATAATTTACCTTATTATTAATATAACTACATAAGTATAGTTAAAAATTACTAAATCCATAAAATGATGTGCCAACGCAAAATAAGGTTGATAATTAAACTTGAATTTAAAAAATATATATTTCTGTATAGATAATGACTATAGCTAATACGCCATTTTTGGAAAAAAATTTTATTACAGCATAATTTTAAAAGAATAGGATTGTAAAACTGCATCATCAATTATTCTACCTGTAAAGTGTATAATATGTAGCTAATATATAAGTACCTATATTTCGTTACTAATGAACTAGCGAATTAAACAGATGTCCACGATATTAATATTTTTTTTTTTTTAATCTATATAATTGGCCGAGTAATTTTTTTTAAATTCGCAAGCCTTTCTTTTTCACGGGATGATTAATTTGTATAAAAAACGAGCTATAATAATATACTCAATTTAATTTCAACGTCCAATTTCGATTTAACGATTCGTGTACATTCACGCTACCTATTTTAAAATGTAAACGTATCAAAAAATATTAAGGTATGATTGTTATGATTTATATGATATTTTAGATTCTACAAACGTTGAATTTTTTAAAATTTGCCTTGTAGTTTTTTAATAACTGGGAAAAAACCGTCAAAAAACCCGGAAACTTTATGCAATAACTGTAAACAAAAAATTGAACGCAGGGTATAGTCATTGGTTTTAAAGCTTTGATAAACTCAATCTTTGATGAAAATCGTAAAAATCATCAAGGCGTTTCGCGTACCTACATTATTTTCCGATTTATATGGATAAAAATTCGGCCTCTAGGATGAACCATGAGGTAGTATACCGGATTAAAAGTTTGCGCATATTATAGACGGCGTGTGGCAGCTCAACATCATATTATTGACGTCGTGCAATTTTCACCAGCGAAAAAACCTATATAATTGATACATTATATATTATAATAATATCATTATGATGTCTATGCGCATGCAGCGTATCCGCAACACATTCTTTCTAAAATTCTAAAAATCTAAAAACAGAATATAATAAAGATAATCAAATTCTAATTTTTTTTTAATATTAATCACAGGGATTAGGACTACACATATTTATATAGCAATTAATTGTTAATGTTTTAGTAAAAAAATTTTAAAAAAAATTAAAGATTAGCATTCTATAGTTTATTTTTCTGAAAATTTTGATAGTGAGTAATATAATAAACCAGAATTTGATTATCTTTATTAACTCTGAAGATATTACAATGGGTATATCTTTGTGGGAAACCCTGAAGTGGACATCCACTTCATAAAATGTATCCATTTAGTGAAAATTACGTTTTTCTACACTATATGGACAATTTTTTGACATATTCATTAATTTTATCCGTATAGTGTAATATATATATATTTATTTTTTTATAAAATAGGTATTGTATAATTTTTTTTTTTTAATAATAAACAGGAATTATTTTATTGAATGGCAAAATAAAATTTCTTAAACTTCAATGTATGAGAGTTTAATTTAATTTAATTTTATACTTTATTATTAAATGAAACAATGTACGAAAAAATTAATTAATTACATTTTTGGGCTTTAGTTACTACAAAGAAATTGTATATTTTATTGGTTAATTTTGTAATAATAAAATATAAATAAACTGGTACAATGTATAAACGGGTTTGTCAATCGATCAGGCATAATCTGAAGATGAAATTTATCAAATAATTGAAAATGGTTAAACAGATTATAGTGTAAAGCTCGTTGACAATACTGTCGGATAGCAGTTGTTCTACTTTAGTCTCTCTAGTAGTAAAACGTATTTCATAATATAATGGAAAAAATATTATTTTATGAGAAATTATCAGAATATTATGATACGAAGCCGAAAAAGACAAAAAGTATAAATAGATACTAAACTATCAAGATCACAACACAAAATTTATATCTCTCCGTCCCATGGAAAGTAAAAGAGCAATAGTAATCGGTACTCAATTACTAAGTATTTTCCGAACATTTGGAGCGCCAAGTATTTTACAGAGTTATAATGACTGAGTAATTGTTAACTATGTACTGGATGAATTAAAACAATTTCGGCCCGAGTGTGTCATTGTACATGGACGTCCAAGGCAACCTTAGAGTTAAGGGAGTATTGAGCGGGACAATCAAGACGTTGATGTTGATGCATGTGTTAAGAGTGTGGATGAAAGAGAATGTGTCTCAGAAATGGTCAGTCGGTTTTCAGATTGATCAGTGGCAAAAAACTGTTCACTACACCATACTATTGGTAGAAACCCAAATAATGCGTTATTTTAAAACTGCCCGGAAGTTGAATTGAACAGTTCAAGAGTTCCAATTGATTTTGTACTGATTTCGAAATTAATGATTGTGTAGTAATGGCTATTCAAAAGATTAACGGAAGGCCTACAGATCCATCATATATTTTATGCTTCATTGTTGAAAAAAAAAAAAAATTGTATAAGCTAAGAACTAAACATGGAATGATTAAAGGATGGTACGGAGAAGATTGCTTGAAAATATGTGAGCGATTTTTAACGAACGACGAGATTTTGTTGAACAAAGAACTAACTGTTCGTGAGACTGTGACAGTCACAACAGGTGGACAAGGTTTTTCTTCTCGTTCATGTAAATCTAAAAGCCCATATCAAACATCAAGGTGTGCATGTTTTAAAAAAAAAATTTTTGTAGTACTGTTTGCCATAACTCTCAACTACGTCTAAATACTATCTATTTTATTATTTAATATAAAATATAAAATACAGTTTAAGAATATCCAATAGATTATTAAGTTGTCCAATAAAATAATATTTGTTTATTTATAAACAAAAAAAATTATATACATTGTGACAAAATATAATAAAATAACTATATTATAAAAAAAAATATTATATATATTACACAATGTGGATATAATTAATTGTATCCACTTCGTGAATAGACCAGAAAATTATCCATATAGCGTAGAAAAATGTCATTCTCACTAAAAGGATACATTTTATGAAGTGGATGTCCACATCATAAAATTGTTACAATTTAAGAACCTGCCCATCTTTTTTTCGTTTTGACTATCCTTACACATATGGAAATTTGTATTAAGGCCCAGATTTTAGTACCTCAAAAACGATCGAAAATAGTCCTAATAATTTTTCGACATTTAGAGAATAAATATCTTTAAAAATAATCGGAAATACTAAAAAAAATTATCTTCAAATGGAAAACAGCGAAAATGGAAAATAAAAATTTCACTTTTTTAGTTGTTATTTCTTTGAGTGACGCATAACAGTCGTTTATAAAGACGATAAAAACGTTATAGAAATCATAACTAAAACGATTGGCAAATTGTATTGATAGAGAAAACTTGAAACGGCTAAAACCAATCAAATCAAATTTCACAAAAACAAAATTTATAATCATTTTTAAAATATTTTAAATTACGTAAATTGAAGTTTATCGGTTCGTATAATGTATCAATGCACTTTAAACTAACAAAATAACCGAATAATGATAAAAAAAAAATGCTTTGCAAATTAATAGGTTTGAGCTATTTACAGTATCAGTTAAATGGATCGAAATATATACTTCGAAAACATTATAACTTACATATAACTATCAAAACCGATGTAACTAAACGAGCGCTCCCCCCCCCCTAAAAAAAAAAAACAAAATGCACTGCATTTATATCGAAGCTCTATTTACTTTAATTGTAGTAACATTTATCTAACTCGTATTCCACGACAAAATATTTATATTTTATACTAAAATTGTATTCGGTACCTGTTTAAAACGACTTTACTTATTATTATAACTTTTTAAATATAGATATTTACTTAAACGCGTACTTCTATAAATTAATAAGAAATAATTAATTTTCAACTATAAGTAATATTTTAATATTACTCATGTATTATGATACATATTTAATATATTTTATATATGAATACAAAATAGCCCTTAAGCGTTAAATACCAACGTTCCAAACCCAAATAAATCAAATACCTATGTATATCTATAGTACAAGCACATATTGTAAGCATACATAGTATACATTTACATATTTTTATTATTTAACTACCTATACATATTTTTTTTTTTTTTTAATTATTTTGCTCACGAACTAACAACAAATATATTTTAATGTGTCATATAACAGCTTTGATAATATTATACCTATAGACGACCGATACTGACATAATAAAAACCGAAATTAGGCTAAACAGAATTTCAAAACTATGCCTCCGTATATCCAATAATTTACTGTATAATGCAAATTTTCTGTAAAGCTTCGCGCCATCGTCACGTAGCAGTACTTTTGTAACAATCGAAATAAATACCTAATATTCATATTGTTTATTAAATATTTCCGTAAGTACCTAATACTACAACTATTATACACATTATAAACAGCAAATATCTGGTTACAATAATGAAATTAGTTCATACAAAAAAAAAAAAAAAAACATTTTCGGGTTTATATCATTATAATTTATAACCGCACTGATTAATGGTTTCAAATCATGATATTCACATCACGATCGAAACATATACTTATATTTATGTTTTTTTTTTTTTTTTTATAAGTGTGTCTTAAACAAATTTATCGATATTATTCAATGTGTATTGTGTGTATATATATATATAATCACAACTTCCAAAGATTAAGTCACATTTGCCGCAATTATATAATAATACGTAAATGTTATTTAGAAACAATGTTTAAGCATTCTCTTTCGGAAATTACGCCATGACGCACGGGATTTAAAAAAAATAAATAAATAGTTTCCTCGCTCCGTTCGGAATCTAAAATGTCGTGCGCGGAGCTATAAGCTCAGGTGAAGGGCGAGACGAATATAATAATTCTAGTGTGTATACAATAAAAGTGGCAATTCGATCACCATATTTTTTAAACATCGATCATCCAAAAAATTCAATAACTAGAAGTAAAACCGTATACCTATCTTCTTTGATTGATTTCTCATAAAATAGCATATAAGTTAAATACCCATTCGAGTTATAGACTTGCACTTGAAATAGATAATGAAGAGAAATTGAACTAAACCTTTATAAGCTAGTTTTACGTTGTACTTTACCACGTAATAACAATTATTTGTGTGGTAAATTAAAAGTTACCCAGACACTGTGAAATATGAAACACTGGGCTAATATAAAATATAACGGCAATAATACACTTAATAATATATTAATAAATATTTTTTAACAGGTATTAAAATAGCCATTTAATATAAGCACATTCCATTTTACTACGTATGCGAATATCGATAAAATCGATCGATATCCGGTCGAGTGCGTCCTCGGCAATAGCTGCAGGTACCCAATAATTACGAAAACCTTGTGAGTTGTTAGACTAAGACGTATTTTATTGTCCAGACCCCTACCCGCGTAAAAAGCTATACTTTTACTATTAAGTTTTAAAATTATCACGCGGGTATGGTGTGTTGTATGGAAAACATAAAATGTAAAACTGGTGGAGAATTAACGATAGAACTGGACCACTTATTACTATAATACCTTAAAGTTAAGGTCACAAAAACGATTTGAAGATAATACAAAATTAGTGATCCGAATCACCAAATAGATAATTTCATAAGCGCAGGAATATTATTAATTCATATACGAAGAGAATCATAATTTATTATACTTTTAACGATACACAGCCCTAATAAGTAATTATTACTCGTAACATACATTAAATGCGGTATTTCCTAATCTAATATGGCTCACGATCCACAAGTGGGTGATGGTAAAAATTATACAATGTGTCACGGTCTATAAGCTCCAGAGCCATTTATTCGTTTATTGATTTAACAATATGATTAGTAATTACCAATGAAAAAATTCGTTATAATTTATATATATATATATACTAAACTAAAAGTATTTGACTTATTATATTATATGATTTGCAATAAAACACACTCACCCTAGCTGCCCACTATCCGACTCCCGCCCACTCGCTTTCTCTCTCTATCTATCTATCCCCCTCTCTCTCTCTCAACCCACAAACATTGGAATGTTACCGATTTTTCAGCGCATTATATTGGTCATATTAGTTCTGTGAAATTCTAAACAAATATTGACATTCAGCAAAATATGTAATATACATTAAACTTACTTACGTCAAATGTTAATATGTTTAAATATAGAAATTAAAGTTGGTCAAATATATTTCATTCTGCGATGTATTTAAAAATTAAAGTTTCATTATAAATATATAAAAAAATATAAGTAAATAATGTCTAACCGTGACATTTTTCTATTAAGATTCTAGACAATAACACGCAATGAACCGTTAAACTTGTATTATAATAGGACATAAATCAATTAGCTAGGTATTAAAAAATCAAGATAAGACTATGTAATGAATTCAACTTGTATTTTACTCCGTAGAAAGTGAATTTTAAGCATGTGCCCAACGTACCCAGCCCATATCCGATACATTTTAGAAACAATAAAAACCACCACCCACCAATATGGAAATTAATAATTTTAACAATATTTCGTATAATTTAAATATTAGATAAGTGAGTTTTTCAAAACCCATAAGAAAAAAATGTACAAAACATATTGTTACCTATTAAATATAAAATATTCCTTACATTGAAAATATTCTAACTAATTTTATTCAAATCAAATTTGAACAGTTATAATGGTTTTTAAAAAATGCTGATACTACTGATGGGTGAATCACTATTTTAGAAAAAAAATTCAAAAGGAGAATATATATTATTATTTAATTTATATCTGCATACAACGATAAACCGTTACTAATGAAAAACGATTCTGAGCAGAATATTATTAATTTTTTTTTCTTGTTACAGAAGTAACCAAGAAATCAATGAAAAAACTATATAACAAATTGTCAAGTTTTCCGTTTATTTAGAGAACTACAAGGAAAATCAAAAAATGACCTCTTCAACGCACCAATTGATTACAAATACTACAAGAGAATGTTTATAAGATTTTTGATTCCTGGTATACAAGTATAAAAGAGTTATATACAGAAACAAAAAATAAAACAATTTTAAAAACATGTCTTAATTAAACTAATACCCTCGCTTCGTTTAAAATCAAATACTAATCAACGAATTCTGTATAATTATATTTTCAATTCTAATAGATACTTATTTTTGTTTAAAAAATATAAAAATCTAATCTAATTATGTACAACTACTACCTACCTAAAATATTGAATGTATTTAATTAATAGAAAACATTTCAAGCACAATTATACGAAATAGAAAACAAGGTAAATCAACTGAATTTTACTATTAAAATTATAAAACACTAACACATAAAATGCTAGACTATGCGGATCGCTGTTTATGTTAAGTAATTTGCTTGGTACCTAATTTAATTTAAAGATAAAATTGTACGTAATTTAATTCATACAAAATTACAATGTATACAAACGAATTATTATTTGTTAATTCTTTAAAGTTATAACGTACCTAACACTAGGTCTCTATTTTTGAACCAACCAATTGTTCAATATAATTATGTACCCAAGTTTCAAATGATAGAACTGGTACGTCGTCTCTAACTATAAGTAGATAAGTATACTCTTACACATACCTATTTATTTCAAAATTAAATTCGCCTATGTATTTATAAATAAGAAGTTAGCGAATTGATAATAATAATGTATTTAGCATTATCACAAGAAGTTTTAACAATATAGTAAACATCGTTTACTGGTAAATCGCATGGGCATTGCAAAACCCAGAAATATACACTTTATATTGTTTAATTACTTAAATTTTACTGATGGTTAAAAATAATACCGGAGACCAAACGTCCTACTTTCAATATTGAAGTGACGAAACGGCAGATGCGAAACGTTCGATTACTCCTATACCTATGTAATATAGGCAACATAAACTATGTTTAATAAGTAGTAGATATTTTTTAATTATAGGTGCCTTCAGACAGGACTGGGTAGATATTATACATCAAAGTATAATATGTATACTACGGAGGTATTATACGTTTAATTTTATACGTATTATGCATATATTTTAGAAAGAAAACTTAAATTTGCTTTTTCTAGATGTGTTAAAATTTTCAAAACATTTGAGCTATTTTTAAGTTATTTATAATAATTTTAATTTTGCGAGTTTTTTACGTAATTTTTATTTGGAGGTACTCTGTAGATAAAATTGTTAAACTAAACAGAAATGCTTGAAAATTCGACAGGAGGTTCATTATAATACGTCAAACACAAAGGTCGAAAAAATAAACATTAAGTGTAATGTAGTATTTTTTTCTTTTCTTTTAATATGAGTTTTAAACTCAGATTTTAACGAAAATCGTAAATATGCCTTTCAAAATATGTATAATCAAACTTCGCTCCAGATCTTTTTCCGCTACCAATGATTTATCATTGATTACATGTTTAATAAATAACTTTATGTATCCTACCTTACCAACTACGCACCTACAAGCTGTAATTGGCCGTATTCAGTTTCAACTTAAATAATGTCATTTTCAAAAAGTTTTAATAATAAATGGGAAAAATCGGAAAAAAACATAGGAAAAGCTGGAAAATCAACGAAATGTATTATTTTAAAATCGTAAAATATGATGGCCTTTCAAAACATGTATAACCGACCTCCGCTCAGAATCGTTTTCGTTAACAATAATTAATCGTTGCGTACTCATATACATTAAATTTCCCCTCTATCTTTCCAACTTCTCACCTACAACAGTGGCCCACCCATCGTACGAAGTATGTCCGGTTTTTTAATTTAAACATTTTAAATTGTTCACTGAGAATATAAGAAAGAATATAGGTTTATTAATTAACGATGATATTCATCAAGTATAAACTGTAGTCTGGTTAGTAACATTTTTGTTGAATGCAGATCATAATGCTTGGTATACTGTATGTCTGCATAAAAAAATTTTGAATTACTTTTTTTTTTTAACTTTTTAAAGATATATACAATCTGTTCCCTAGAGAACAATAAGATGATAATATATGATAACACTGATAATGAACACGAATAGCATGATGGAAGATGCCATACAGTGATAACAGTGTAAATTATCAATAATTATTTTTTTTTTTTTTAATCTCAGCGGAGCGAAGAATCTTTCGGTTTTAACATGTTTATTTTATTTTTCTGTTAACAATTTTTCTACCAGAAATTTTAATCAGATTTCCAAGTACAGCACTTTTTCTGAAAGGAAATCTGACTAGGGTGATACTTTAGGAAAGTCATTTTTTAATTTTCCCAGCCGTTTTCATAATAAATACAATGTACATAATACATGGTCATAGCCATTATAAGAAGTATGAAGTAAATAGGTTCGTGATAAGTTTAAACTAACCGGGTAAAAAATACCATGGAATAAAAACAATAAAAAATGATATATTAATTCTATCACTGTTCTGACATTCTATGACGAAGTTTGATAACGCCATCATATAACGGTTTTCGTTGTTTTCAATAATAATATTCATAACGATAATCAATTTTCGGTACTTGTACATGTGTCGTGTATGTGTTTACTATTAAACATAATAAATTAATATCAAAACAATACTTCAATAACGGACACTCAAATTCGGAGTTTTAACTCCGAATTTAAGTTCCATAATAATTGTGATTAATTTCTTTGTATCTTATAATTTTTTTACTTTACACTTCTAAGTTAGTCTATAGGTACTTTTAACAAAATGTCCTGTCAGATTCCCCGTCATGTATTGCAACGCGTCAGTGATCGTAAAACAAGGAAACTAGCTGTTGATGAATCTGACCCAACATCATCGGACACTGATATCATGTTAGATTCTAAATTAGATATAATTGAAGATTCACAATCACCACTGAAAGGATACAGAGACCTATTTGGTGAATTTATACCGTACAATACACCTGTAAATAGTGCAAATAATATGGCACCTAAAAACAAATTAGTAAATAAAACACAAGTAAAAAAAAAAAAGAACCAGTCATGTGAGAAAAATAAGAAAACTAATCCGAAAAAAAGACAGCCAAGAATATTTCCTACTCCAAAAATAATCAAAATAATGCAGAATGCGCAAACAGAATTATATTCCATAATGGGTCACAGTAGTGTAAGCTCAAGTGACAGTTCCAGAGAAATATCAGTTGAATCCAATAACAATCTTAATGTTAGTGGAATTCACCATTTACTAAATAGTCCAACATCAAGTAGTAAACGTAATACAAATTGTGAAGTTCTTAAAGGTAAATTTGATAACTACACATTTTAAAATGTAAGTTGTACCCTTAACATTTATCCTTAAAAATTTAAAACCCAACCAATTAATTTGTATAATTTAATTAATTAAATACACTTTAAATAATATTATAGCTGAAATCAGTCTTCGATTGAGTAATTTTGGCCAGTCGTGCTTAACATCCAACTAGTTCAATTAAATGGCTTAATTATAAGAGTATTTGGCATATCGTCATCCCAAAAAACAAAATTGCAAGGAATTGATTAGTTTTTGGCTCCCTAAAACCTATCACCTAATTTACAAGTTTTAACCCCTATCACAAGAATTCAGATTTAAGTATGACCAACTAAATCACCAACTAATCGATCTCATCCAAACAGTGCCATTCATTAAAAAAGATGGAAAGGTATGATGTATTCAACACAACAAGAAGAGTCTAATGACTAATAATAAACAATAAATTAAAAAATCTTATTATTTTCACATTTTATTTATAAAACATCTGTTTGGTATGGCTAAATATGATACATTATTATAATTACCAGTACCAGACCAATTGAATAACTAAGCTACTAGCCTTTTGTAATAAGCATGATTGCACGCCAACCTAATCCACCCTTAATAAGATTGATGTAATTTGATAATTTAAATGTACAATAAATTCTCTTTACATAATGTTCTTAAAATTAAAAATATCATTATATACAATGAACATCATAGTGGTCAATTAGCTAAAGATGAATATATAAAATCTAAACAAATAACGTTTTAAAAGGGTCAATACTTTAAATGTTTTTGAAATATAGTATTAGTTTACAATTTTTATATTATTGTATTAACTCTTGTACCCATCTTTTCATAAATCTTTTATTTTTTACTTCTTTATTATTATAATAGCTAATATCAAAACAAATGTAATTTATAAGTTGAAACAATATAAATGAAAATTAAAATTTATGTAAAACATTTCTCTTAAATTAAAATTTAATGTTTTAGACAAATTTGATGTTATTATCCATGTTAATACACCAAGGTTAAATAGTGTGCATTTACTGTTAATTTAGGCTTGCTTAAGAAGACATTCACTTAAATAATATGTATATTATTATATGTGTAATAATCCTTATGTTTTAGGAGTTTTTGCATTTGTTGACTATAAATTGAATGGTGGATGCTGTAATAAAGGAATACAAGATCAACTTTTTAAATTAGGAGCCCAAGTTGAAAAGACATTCAATCTCAAAGTAATATTACTTAATAAATTATTAGAAGTTGAATATATTATGTTTTATGCTATCTTATTTTTATTAAAGGTAACACATATAGTGTTTCGTGATGGAAATCCTAAAACATATGATAAAGCAATAGAACGTAATATTCCGCTGGTTTCTGCAAGATGGGTGCACAACTCTCGAGTAGCTAATAAGATATTGGATCCAATTGATTATCCACCTGTTGACATAGAAAAATTTAAAAAGCCGCTGGGATCAACTTACAATATTACTGTATGTTGATTCAAATGTTTAATTCTTATATTTAATTATCAATCTAACATTAATGTATAATACCCATTGTCATTAATGTTTTTATTCACTTATGTACCTATATCCTAATCAAATAATATTCATGAGATTATTTATTTTATTTTCAGAAACACAATACACTACAACAAACTGTTAGATTAGATAAGAAAGACCAAATGTTTAAAAAAAAACGTGATGACCTCGTAAAGCATGTAAATAATTTTCCGGTTTACCTTGATGAAAATAATGAAAACTCTACTATATCAAAAACTTCAAAAAAACAAAATCCATTAATTGAACGAGTATGTTTTTTCTACCATATACATACAGGGTGTCCCGCGAAAATATTCCCGTTACAATATCGCCTAAGATAATAAAGTAAAATTCTGGATATGGACTACAAATATTTATAATTTAATTAAATTATTATGTTTTGATAAAAATAACTTTTTACTTTATTATTTTTGAAAAACTTGAAGTAACCATTTTATAAAGTTTATTCTTCTGGAATTTTTGAAGTATCAACTTTTTATTTTCATTAAGTTTGTGATTTTTAATAATTTTTTAAATTTCAGAAAACAATACCTACCTATAATTATGCTGTAGTGTGTAATCGCATTTGCTAATTGGTTATTATTATCAAAGCTAATTGAATTTACACTTTATTTATCTAAACTTTTAAAATTATTAAAAATCATGAATTTAATGAAAATAAACTATTTATGGCAATCTTTAATTTTTTATGAAAACAAAAAAAATTAATTTAAATATAAATATTTCTAATCATTATTTTTATGAACAATATATAAAAAAAAAATTGTTTATCTTTATTATTTCCAAAGGTTACAATTATAATAGGTATACCTTCGTGTGACACCCAGTGTATAGCTAGTTGTACTTTTTAAAATACTAAATAATTAGGTATTATAATGTAATTATTGTACAATTATATATAGAGACCGGATATGTTCTTAATATCGATAAAAAGCACTTGAAAATAATCACTTAAAAAATATATAAAAATGCAAAATTAATAACAGGGGTTTAGTAGTCACCTTCTAACAAATTTAATTTATAAATACAATTTTCTAACACCACCAAAGTGATTAATAAAAAGTAATTTTTTTTTTTATAATACGTACAATTTTATTTAAAAGAAATTATTTTGTATGAATCAATTTTGTAGTCTTAGGAAATTAAATTAAGTTAGAGCCATTAATGGGGGGGACTTTTAAACTCCTCTATTATGTTTGCTCTTTTTTAAATGTTTTAAAGGGCCTTTTAGTGGATTATAAGAGAATATAAATCCAGTCTATTTATATATATAATATATATATATATATTTTTTTTTAGATTGATTCTCAAAAAACCAATGATAATATTATAACCATTTTATCAGATCAGTTATGTAAAGTTTTAAATACCAATGATAGTCCAATGCCAAATAAAAACATTGATGAGCTATATTTACCAATGTCAATTAAACAATTGAGGAAGATTCTCACACCCAGTGAAAAGGAAAACAAAACACCAACAAAATTTGACAGTGACTTAGTACAAATTGAAGATTGTCTAAATTTAAATAGCCAAGCTAGACGACGGTTACGTAAACTATTATTTCCAACAACAGAATTACCAAACCTAACCATTGACAGTGACAGTGATTTCCCATCACCATCGCCCCAAAAATTGAGAATCAGTGCTCCAGCTAAATTGACTAGTTCAAAAAAACAAAAAAACAAAATTAATACAGTATCTCAAAACAAAAAATTTAATAATGAAAAAACTCCACCAACCAAAAGAATTGACAAAAATGGCTTGGGATGGAGAATACCTACAGAATTACGTCCAAAAAAAAAAAAAAATATTCCAAAAGGAAAAAGTATGCAAGCTGAAAAGACTCAAACTAGTGTATTTTCCAGAAATTCGTCTACAGTTTTTGAAACCCCCCAGAGTTCTTTAGCTGATCCTGTAGTGCTACAAAAAATTGCATGTACTGGAATGAAAAGAAGGTGATATTATATTCTAACACTTTTTATTATTATTTAATGTATTACATATTATTAGACAATTTTATTATTACAGTGAAGTAGCCAATATAAAGTTGGCTATACAAAATTTAGGAAAATTTACTTTTGATGATAAAGTGAAGCCATCAACCACTTATTTAATTACCAAATCACATGCAGATAGAACATTAAACATGGTATTTGCAATGGCCTTTGGGTGTTACATTGTTTCTGAAAAATGGGTAAGAATACTTTTAAAAAATAATATGTTAATTGCGGTTTACTTGGTAATTAACTAGAAATATTATTTCTTTAATGCGGACCACCCAATATCTAAAATCATCATTGATAGCATAAAGAAAAATTATCAAATTTAAAATTAAATCCAACTTTTATTTTGGCATAAAACCATATTGATTTGTGATGCTGAATTTACATTAAAACTGATCATAATAAAACTTTAATTATTATCATGGATTTGCTTTATTATGAAAAAAATAAAAATAAAAAAAATACTAAAGGCCATGCATTATTATTTTAAAACTTACAATATTTACAAGTCAAGATTTCTAGATTACCTGGAAATAAGAAACAAATACTGTAAATAATATGTATAGTATCAAATCACTGATTTAAAGATATGATTACCATGTATAGTGTTGTATCATACTTTATTAATTGAAAAAAATGTTCTTATTATATTGATGGTAAGTTTAATTTTCCATTAAGAGTTTTAATTTATCGATATAGAGTAGAGCTACAGGAAGTAATCAGTATGTCAATTCCACATAATCAATAAATATCAAGTGCTCCAACTAATAATTATTATTAAACTATGCTATTATTTTGTTTACTTTCATGTTCTTGAATTATAAAATTGCACTAACACAAGTATAGATAAGTCATGTAAAGAAAAAAAATGATTTCTATAATATATATAAATATATATATGTAGTATTTCATAGAAAATCAGGTAATTTTGGTTTTAGAACAAAATCAATATAATTAATATATCATTAAAAATGTAAAGAGTACAATATTTCATAGGGCAAGACAGTGCATTTTCCTACTATTCTAATTATTATTCCTGATAAAACATTCAATATATTAATTAGAAATAAAAATTCATAGTTTTTAAATATTTCAAAAAATAATCACATTGTCTTGTCCTCCTGAATATTGTGCTCATTTAATTTTTATAATAGGTGCTTTTATTCTTAAATCAAAATTAAGCGGGTTAATTGGACTGAGAAAACACATGAGGGTATAATGTCCTTTTAAACTATATTCAAAGTTCAATACATTGTTTAAATATATATATAATAAATTTTCAATTTATTTTTCAGATACATGAATCAAACATAATTGGAAAATGGATTCCTCATCAACCATATTTGATTACAAATCTATCAGAACCAGTTAAAGTAATAATTCTAAATTAACTTATATTTTATTTGTGATTAATTTTAATATCATTTATTTAAGAAATTTCAAGCACGACGTCAAATGTTTGGTTCATTATTAACATTTCATATATTTGATGATGCCGGTAGCATATACATATCAAATACCTGTGAACCATCAGCTAGACAACTAAAACGACTAGTACGGGCTTGTGGTGGCCAATGTACAAATAATGAGACAACAGCTAATATAGTGGTTGGTTATACATTTCTGGGGATTGGTAATATCCATGAAAAATGGATATTAGATTGTATAACTCAAGGTGTATTGCTAAATAAGAATAAGTATGCATTAGTTGATAGCAATATTATTACATAAATGTTATAATATAATGCTGGTTTGTATTTAAATTATGACAACAATAGTAAAACGTTATAAATTAGATACAAACCCGCGTCTTTAAAATATTCATACTTGTTTTTCTTTAGTTAATTTATATATATATATATCTATAGGGAAGGGCTTCTATTTTAAATAATGTAATAGTAGTAGTGTATACTCTTAACATTGGTAATACATAAAAATTAAAATAATAACCACTAATTTATAATATTAATACATTTTTCATTCTACTTTTAATTATGTTTTATATCTTGACATTTTGACACAATTTTGTTTGTAACTTAAAAAATTTCTACCCTAAATTGTTTTATTATTATTATTTTATCTTATTGTTACTTTCTACATTATATTTTTAGCAAAATATAAAATACTTTTCTATTTAATTTTTCATTGTGAGTTTTCATCTATTTTATTTTATAGTTTTACTTAATATGTAAATATATAGTATATACTTAGTATATTTTTAGTTTTGAAATTTATTTTTGTACGAATATGAATATTTGTATTTACATAAAATATATATCTATTTATTTTTTTTCGTTCATATAATTATTATTATATACCTATTTATGTACCAAATTATTTTTACTCGCTAATTTAAATCAACAATTATTGTACTTAAAAAATATATTTAACCCGAACTTAATTTTCAATAGAATGTTTAGTATACTATTTTTACAAAATAAATTTAAAACATGTATAAAATGCATGCAAAAATTAATTTAATGAAATGTATAATGTATATTTTAAATATGTATTTGTGGTTGAATTTATTTATTTAATTAACTGGCAGTGACCCAACACACAAGCATATAAACAACTTTAAGAGTTTGATTAGTGTATATTATAGTATGTGCAACATAAAATAAACAAATTTAAGTATTAGAGATGAAAAAATATAATATGTATATTGTATATACATCAATAGAACAATCGAGGATTTTGCATACAATTTATACATTTTTAAAAGAATAAATAAAAAAATCTATATTTAAAAAATTAACACTATGATTTGATATTTGAAGAATTTGCCGTTAAGTTGCCAAAAAGTACATAATATAAAAAGATGGACAAGACCAAATAAATTATATGGAAACCATTTTGGAGAAAATTAAAATATTCTACTTGACCCTATATTTTATGTAAAAAATGAAAAATCCATTTTCAGCCCCATATATTCTACAGTAGATATCTAAATTTAGATTTCATAGTTTCATATTAAATGATGTGTGAAATTATCTTGAAATTTTAGACTTCGAAATAACTTTAAGTCATTTTGAATTCTTTCTGTTCTGATATTATATCCTTAAAGATGAAGGGACCTCAGTAATGAGAAAAAATATACTAAAATAGTTGTTGTATTACATCTGCATTATACAATTCATTACAATAATAGGTAGATAGATACAGAAATCTATTAAAACCAAATATTTGAATGACCTTAATTTACTTTTTAATGTATTAAAAATGGTAATGATGACAGCTCGTAGTTAATTTAAAAAAAAAGAGAACACCTTATTAGATTTTTATACAAATGAGTATAAGTAATTAATTGATTTATAGATACATTATTAAAAAATGTATACATTTTATTTTTAAAAATCCAAATTTGAAACAAATGATTTTACTTTATTTAGTGTTGTAAAATATTATTATATATTTTTTTTTTCTTAGGATATAGATGTACTAACTCCCAAGGTTCACTACTGTTGATTAGAACTAACATAATATTGAAATAGCTATCTATCTACCTAATTACCTGCCTAATTATTAATTACCTAAATACCTACAGTATTTTATAATCATTGGCAAACAAAAATCGCAGTAATCTGTAAGTATATAAAATATCCCATTTAATAATATAAAAATACCTACCATTCAAAATAAAAACAATACCCAACTAGTATATTCAATATAAACCTGGATGTACTTAGGTGCTTAATTTAACAATGTTATATTATATTGATTGGTATTAATCAAATTATCAGTAGGTGAGTGTATCTATATTAGCTAATGTATATTTATAATACCTTCTAAAAGATGAGTCTTTCAGTATGGTATTTGATATTATGATCTAATTAAAATCCGAGGAATAGCTTAAAAGGAAAAAGGCTTGAAAATATTGCCTGCGTAAATTTAATCACAGAATAGTTGGTTTAAAAGGGAAATGCTTGGAAGTTGAAATTGTAGAAAAGTAAAAAAAAAAATTAAAAAAAATGCTGTTTTTGGATTTTGAGCATATTTTTTCAAACATCCTTATTCCCTTCCGCAAGAGTCCAACAATAAATCTTCGGTTGAATTTCCGGCTTTAAATGTACATTGCACACTATGTAATTAGAAAAAAAAAATAGGTACTGAAACAAAGTGCCACACCCTAACAGGTACCTACATAAGGCAAATTAAAAGTAGGTATTAGGTAGTCAATATTCGGTACCTATATTATTAATTAATGATTATTATAGGTGTTGTTCTGTCCGTGTATTTACCTGATTAACCTCATTAAAGATTAAAGTAATCGAAACTAACAGACTAATACCTGCCGCTACTAATGCCCACTCTACATGAAATATTCGGTTATTAAAATCGTTTACGTTTAAACTAAGAATGTGTATGAGAATAATAATTGGTGCCCAAAATTCTTGTACTTTATTGCTATTAAATATTACGCACGATTATTATTCGTTTGTAGTCAAACACTGCACGAACGAGACTAGATTTACTAGGTACAAGCTACAACCGAACCTCTAGGTAGGCACAATATGTAACCTGTATGTTTTTATTCGGCCACACCGGAAAAGTTTAAAAAAAAAAAAAAAAATCGCATATTGGATGACACCACTGAAAATTAATTTATAGGGGAACTGAAAACGGTCCTGGACGTAGGGATAAAACGATAAGAAGCTCTTCCGTAAAAACGTAAAAATGCCCGAAGAAACGACACGTCAGTGGTTAATTTTGTGCACAACTGTGAAATTCCAAATGCGCGAAACGAAAAATTAAAATGTACACCTTCAACATGCACTTTTGTTAATGACGAACCACGAGTTTCCGCGAATGCAAGAACATGTTGTTTTTTTTTCCGATATTTACACAGTAATCGATCATCGATAGGGGGGCACTCATAATCTCGGAGAGTTTTCCACTCGTTTCGAATTTGTCGTTTAAACATACAGGTAGCTCACTCTGGAATATCGAGTTACCGTTTTCCATTATTGCTATTGGTTTTAAAAATGACTTCACTTCTCAGTGACTACACACTTTTGATTTTTAACACGTGCCTCAATTGAAAACAACGCCACGCGTACACATTCGATGAAGTTTTGGTCGAAATAAATTTTGGCGATAACCGGAAAAGGACCCCGGACGCGTCGAATTTTAATAAAAATAAAACATTTTCTTATTTAATGCCCGGAACCGGTAACGTTTGCGGTCTGTGCAAACATCCGACTCGATCGCGCACGTTCCGTAACGCGCACCGCGAAAAGTCGGCGCAAACAACCGTCGCGCCGTACGGTTTGCAATGAGGCCGGCGGCGAACGCGGCGCGCTGACAAAACAGCGTTCGGTCATCGCGCGACCGCGTGTTCCGCGGGGCCCCCGCAACAATCGCATCTCGGAAACGCGGACAGAATTACCGGCAAATCGTAACCCGACGCAATACGACGCGCCGTGCATACAACAAAAGTTACGCGTTACGGGGCCGAGCGCGACACGACCGGCGGTGGCCGGCGCTCGGGTGAGCGAGCCGGTCAAGAGTCGTGCCCGCGGCCCTCCGCGGGGTTGAACACACCAAAACACTGCGAGCGCCCGTTTTTCGCGTACTCGATCCAATCTTCGAACCGCATCGCTACGTCGCGTCCCGTGTCCCGGGCGAAAGATTCGATTATCGTCGAGAATCGCGATTCGAATTCCCGTTTAGTCGGGGCGTCACAATGACGGTTCCCGATGGTTCGTATTCGCGATCCGTACTAATAACCGCTGTCCGCGTCCCGTTCCGCCGACCGAAATCCCGACCGCGAAACTGGTCACAACTTTGCAAAACGTCTGAACGCTATAGCGTGACGTAACATTTGTAACGCGAATTCGCGGGGTTTTACGTACGCGACACCGTCCCCGCGGGACGTACGATTATTGCTACTGTTAATCGAAATCACCGCGGCGTCGGCAATCGTAGGTAATAAAGGCCGAGAAACCGTTGGAAAACAAACGAAGACAATAACAATACCAAAGTGCACGTCATTTCAATGCGAACTTAACAACGCAACGGTTCCACTTCACGTCGTTCTCGATACGTTCACGGGGAACAATAATCGTGCGCCGTCCTTCAGAGGGATCACCTAATGCGGCCAAGTGTTAAGTTATTACGCTCGTTGTTTTTTCTATTTTTAACTCTCGTCCGTCATACGCGCGACACACGATTGCGATTTGTATTTCGCGGATCGCCGTCGCTTTACGTCCGTTACCCGTTTAATTCGATAATATAATACGACTTACGTGACCGTCCGCGGCACGCCCGACGTTGTTTCTGGAAATAATAAATAAATAAATAAATAAATAAACAAATAAATAGAAAACCGTTTCGATTCGAGATTTTACGGTTTTATTTCGGTCGCCGAAAACGACGGCTTTGCAGATGGGCGAGCACCGCCGCGGGGTGGTAAGCGCGCACGCACGCTAAACGTGGGCACGTGGCCGTTAGGCACTGTTCCGACGGTCTCACCGGGTTATCGGATCCATTAAAAAAATTCGCGCACTTATTTGCGCAAGTACGATAAATGTATACGAATTTTTTTTTTTTTTTATATGTATCTGTCCCCGGCAGCGTTTCGCACGCATTCCAGGGCATGCCCGAAGCTGCGACAAAACGAAACGTACGACGATAACAATTGGACGACAATAACGATGTTTGATGTCGCTGCCTATCTGCGGCCGACCGGAGACGTTATTTGGTTGTTTTTTTTTTTTTTCTTCGAGATTTCCATAGCATACTCACCGGCGTTAACGCATTCTGCCGACCGTACAGCTCTGACCGAACGCTCTGCTACTCGGAAGACAACCGACGACGGCGCGTTCATCCCGCAAATAAAATAATTCGAAACTCTCCGACCGGTGTGGAGGGGGGGGGCGAGAAAATATAAAACCGCCAAGTAATTTTGGTTTTGCTGAATTATTCTATGTCGCCGAATAAAATTATTACGAGCGCGCGCGCGCAAACACCGACGGCGACGGGGTCCCCGGGGAGGGGAAACTAACGACTGAACGCCGTCCGGCGTCCACCGCCGATGAGGCGATGACACCGAACGGGTGCCGAGACAGTTGTATTTTAGACGCAAAGAGCAAAGAGGTTTGGTATCTGTGTACAGTTGAAATTCAAAAGCTAACATCCGTGGCGAAACAGCGGCCGCGGCTCCCTCCCCTCCCGTCCATCCGCCCCATCCCCTCCGCGTTACCCGGTAAGTTCTCGGCGAGCGACTTGATCGGCGGTCGATTCCGCCGTAGAGTTTTCCCGCGCGCGCGTTACACAATATCCGTGCCGATTATTAACCGATACCGCGTGTCGTCCCGTCACTTTTTCCCTCTCGCCCGCCCCCCCCCCACCATTTAGATTCTGAGCTGATATTTTCCATCAATTTGCCCGCGTTGCAATTACGTCACGTTCGCCGTAGACCGTCGCGCGATACCCGTCTGTCGGCTACTGCGTTCGCGGAGGCTGCGTGTGCTCGGTCGCACCTGTCCCGCTACCCCAGGGCTGTTTTTCTACCGAATCGTAGCGAAAACACGTACAACCAAAACGGGGTCGACGGTAATTCAATTTCCCGACGACTTTTCAACCAGAAATCTCGCTCCGACCATGGATGCCGGGACATTGGCAGTATTTCGCGCGTCCGGACCGTGCCGTACGGGCCGTGCGTTGTTGTTGGCGTCCAACGAGCCGGTCGGTTTGTCCGTGTATACTGTGCGCCAAGGTGATGATTATCGTGCGACAGGTATGGCGGGAGCGTTATTCCGGGGGCGGCCGTCCCCGGCCAGCGTCGTTTTTCGCGGGTAACCGCGTGTGATGCGCGCTGAACAAATCGCGCCCAGAACGGACAACCGTCGTCTAGTGGCCGTGCTCAATACGTGGTGCGCAACGTGACGCACGCCGGCGCACGGTCCGCGTTGCCCGGTACCGTTGTGCTACGCGGCCGCTGTCGCGACGAGCCGAATGATACGCGGGCGGGTACCGTTGTGTAAAGAGATTTGCCGGTTAAGCCGTACGCGTACGCTTTTCCTAATTTTCCGCCGAGCTGTGTTTTATCTTGACGGCCGCCCGTCGCGGTAATAATAATACAAACGTATTGCGCAATTTGCCGACGTGTAGGCAGGCGGCAGTTGCGAAAATTCCGATGACTGCCGTTCGCGCACACGCACGTCAACGGCGACCGCGCGTCGTCTCGTCTCTTCTAAACCGCGGCGAACGGACCGAAACCGAAACCTTTTCGCCGACGGAATTACTATCTTGAAAGAAATCGGCAAATAGCGCGTTTGAAAATGATCCGGTACACGGGGGCGGAACAATTGGCGGCGAAATCGGGACCCTAAACGGACACGCGCCTACTCACTTTACGTGGCTGGTGTAAGCGTTTATGAGGGGCGGGTGCTTTAAAAACAAACTCGGTCCGACGGTATAGGTACCTGATACCGTTACCGGAAAACGAAATAATATAATTCACGCTTTTTTTTTTTTCTGCTTAATATCGTATGATCATCGATCGATTTTACATCTTAACGTTGTAACGAAATAAAAACGTCCAATTTATAAGTAATAATCAATAAATATGCGATAAAACAAGTTTATTGCGTATTTGCGTTGTTGCGACAAATTAAAGTTAAATGTATGTGCATATTAAAGTATTGTTAAATACTAATCTATTATTAATAAATAATTAACCGATTGATAAGACTCCAATTTCACCGATACGAGATTACACCTCGGTGGTGAACGATGCGTAATTGTTAGACATTATTGCTACTTTAATAACTGTTTTTATGGCCCCGAATAAATATATTATTATTGTTATTATTATTATTATTATTAGCCATTAGGCATCAATTACTTAATATAATATCGTCGTACCCATACTGTACATTGTTAAATAGGTCCTGTAGAATTTACGATTTCCCCGCCCGTACTTAGTTACAGGGCCTCGCTACTTGGTCTCCAGACCTTATTTTAAGTTTGAATTGGATACGTTTTTGGGGCCCTTGAATCCAGTTCCAGTTCCCGGTAATAAAATTTAGCACTATTCGACACTGGTATTATTACCTATAAACTATATAACATTACCTTTAAACCTTAAGGTATACCCAAGTATAATTTTGTTTTTTACCATGCCTACCTACCTGTATACCTACCTACCATAGACCTATAAATTATAGGTCTTTGCTACCGACCTACATACATTTTGATTAATTAGTCAATTAATGAAAATGACTAATCATAATATCCATAGACAAGCATATGAGGTAAAGTAAAATATGATAATATCATTGTGTTACATTTACCTAAACTAGTTTGCTTATGTATTTTAATATTTATACAGATATAGGTCGAATATTCCCTGTAGGAAGGGATTGAAATACTACCACCTGTCATTAGAGGCAACAAGTGGAGTTGCGTCAGGTCTACAGCCTGTGTACAAATTAAGTCAAAGATTTTGAGGAGTTCTAAACAAGACTTACAACAAGATAGGATAAGGGATGAATGCATAAGAGGTAACTTAGGCATGGCTTCAATAGTAGACAAAATGAGAGAAAATCCTAGATAATACATAATATTATCTACGGAGAAAATAGTCTGTGATGGTTTGTACATGTCACGAGGGAAGAGGAATGTGATGCTGTAAGAATTGTACAATTGTAGGTACCATACTCTTGATTTATATACACATATATCTTTATTTAAAAGTGAATTTTGTACAATTAAATACATGAATACATTTTTAAAAAAATACTTACATTGACATGTGGCAAATTATTATTTATTTTATTATTTGTTTGTATAGCTATTATATACAGTTATAGTATATAAAATATAAAAACATACAGCAAATAGAAGACAATTTACTATATATTATTGTATTATTTAAAAAAAAGAAAACTTATCATTATATTATTACCATATAAATAGTACTATATAATACTTATAATAAACAAAAAACAACAACATTTTATTGTTATTATTTTTAAATAATTAATAATTATTTACATAAAACCGTGGCTCATAAGTAAATAAGGTAAATTTATTAATTTTTTGTAGCTTTATAAAAAAAAAAAAAGTATAAAACTATGTAAGTACTTTATTTTTTTTACCAATTCTCTACTAATATGACTAATTTAGTTGATAATAATATTATATTGTATTTGTATAGACGTGTAGTAGAAAAATATAAATAAAAATAAAGAGCCATGACTATATTATTATTGAATATATGAATTTATAAGTACCTACTTATATGTTAGGCGTAGATAGATACTATGTTAGTTCAATAAACATTTGATCAAGTGATATTTTAGAGGTTTAACGCGGATACATGATGATAAAGAACAAATTATCAACATCAACTTAGCCCTTAAATATTTAGGGTGTTAAACCATAAAATAATTATAATATTATTTCAAGTTGAAATTAATATTTCCATTAAGTACTACTGTTTTAGATTCTAGAAAGAGCGAAGAAGCATATGATTTTACAAATATGTATATTTTTTTTTTTTTGTTTCTGTGGACAACTTTTCTACCTGCAATTTTGCTCCAACTTTTAATTATAGCAATGTTTCTAAAAGAAAATTTCATTAGGGAGGTACTTTAGAGAGGTCATTTTTTGATTTTCCCAGCAAATGTGAAAAACCGGGATAAAACATGGGAAAAGCTGAGGAAAATTGGAAAAATCGGTACAACATTAAATAAATTGTATTAAAAAATATATATAAAGCCTATTTAATTATTTTACTATAAAATGACATATATATTGTTGACAAAGCATCACTATCAACTGAACTCTCTTATTAATATTTCATGATAATTATGCCAGTCCTAGCATTCATATTACAATAGTTGTCTGTTTCACTAATTAATCACTTGTTATTGATCGAAACAGTGTTGACCAGTTGGGGGGCACGTGTCTCTCTCCCAAAATTCGTTATTATTATTTATTATTAGATAGTAATATTATTATAAGTATTATAAATATATTGTTTTATGTTATTAAAGCGAAGTACATTATTACGTTGGTTCGTTTCAAGGGATTGCGCTCCTTGGCCAGGATACTGGCGATGTAGTGGATACAGCCGGGGGGTGGGCAGTATGAATCACTAATATTGCAGAAAGACACGTTAAATTTCTGACAAAATTGAGTTATTACCTGATTTGTATGTATCTATCTTGACTCTTGAATACATATTTTGTGTAAAAATGTAACTATTGTTTTATAGTTAAATTTTTCCATAGAACCGCTATGAAAATATCAACAGCTTAAGTTAGTGTTTAATACAGAAAGTGGACAAATTCTTTTTCTGCGCTAAATATCTCAATAAATTACCGTGACAACGTGGTTTTTGTATAGAATCACTCTAGTGGCGCCGAAATAATGTTTTGTACCTATGTGTGGCAATAAACATTAATTTATACCCACCCACATCTGCACGGTATTAAACTTAAGTCGTGGGGGGCATTGGACATAGCATGCCTCACACCAACTCCCAATTTCTTAAACTATAAAATATTATTTTCACAAATTATATTATTTACTTCTTTTTTTATATCTGAAACTGAACAACTTTTCTACCAGAAATTGTGTTTTAATGTATAGAGTGTAACACTTTTTCTAAAAGGTAATTTTGTCTATTTAGTGTATTATAATTAAAACGACAAATATTTACAATGTCCTACGGCGTTAGGTTAGATTTCACTATTTTAAATTTATACATGATATTTTCTATCAGAATTATTACTCCAGTCGAAAAATTAAAAGAGGGTATACTCACCCCTTAAATTAGGTGAGACGGCCGCCACACCCAACATGTACGTTCGGCGCCACTGAATCACTCCATATGGGTTCAGTTCTATTCATTATCAGCCAATAGTTTTTCATCCTGTTATTTATTAATATTATTTTTAATTGTTCTTTTCCGTGCTTGTGGTGTAAAAAATATTTGATCTTTTTTATTTTAAAATATTTGTAAATTTTTTAAAAATTATATATATTTCGCTAATCAAACTACCCAAGAAACAGCTGTACACCCAAAAGATTATCATAATAAATTTAAAAAATAATTAACTGAAACGTTTGAAGCCTGACATTCCAAAGAAATCTGTTTTCAGATTTTTGAGAACAATATACGAGTAACCAACTCGCAGCAACTTAAATAATTAAATTTCTAAATTGCTTAAAAGAATAAATGATTTTTTATTGTAAAAAAAAACATGTTTTTATTAATATACCTACGTTTAAAATGATTAATTGCAGAAAGGGGACTTGTCCAAGAATTTAAAATTAATACCAATGGTTCATATTAATTTTTGGAAATTATCAAGATAATTCATTTTTAAAAAGGTAGATGATAACGTGATATATTTATTTTTACGCCTAGCTTCTTCTCAGTCTTGCATAGACAGTTTTTTGTGCCTTCTGTAAAATTTAGTTTTAGGGACACACCTCCATTCTGCAATTAGTAATTCATATATATTCTCATACAAGGCTTCAAATTTTGTTTTAATTTTACGTTATAAAACTAAGTGGGTTTAAATAATAAGTGATAAGGAAATAAGAGAGTCATAAAATAACCAGTAGTAAGAATTCAAACTTAACAAAATTTAGACAAAAAAATTATACCCGAAAATGGTATTCAAATATAAAAATATAAATACAAGAAAAAAATTCCTTACTGAATTTTTTTTTTTTCCTCGAGTACCTGTCTGAAATAGTAATAAAATACAGAATAAAACAAATTAAAATATATAAGATTTCGGTGCAGTGACTCAAATATTAATAACTTCTCCCGTGCGGCCTCATATATACCTGTGAAAGTATATAGATACGTATTTGAGTGGGAGGAGAAAATAAAAATTAATATTTGATAATGGAATATTTAAAAAACGTGCGCAATAAGACTTTATTGCGGTATTTTTTCGGTTTTGAAAATAATAAAATCAATCGGTTAAAATGTGTAGATACCTACCTATAATACCATATACCTATATTAATAACTCTACGGTACTTACATTTATTTTTCGTTAGAAACGCCCGTAGAATTCGTTTTAAATTTACCATACGGAGGGAAATATTATTATCATAAAATACCGCGCTTCATGGAATAAAATCGTACGTGGCATGGAACGAATAGTCCGCCACTAGACATCGTTGCGCCCGTTGACGTCGAGTGTTTTTTAATTTTTGTTTTTTTTTTTTTTGTTTTTATCAGTTTGTTAGTCGCACCCGTTTCGCGCAGTTGTCCCATTTATTAGTAACTGACATCGTATTTGCCCGTGGGCTTATTACGTTCACCATTTATTGAAATTTTAACGAAAAATAAATAATCGCATATTTTACTATTTGATATTTATTTTTTTTTTTTTCTAATAGTTCTATCATAAATATAGTGTCGTATAGTAGCGCGGTTGAGTGTTTTTTGTGTTCCTGTTATTATTCTACCAAACGATTATTTAACTATAATAGTTCGGTCGTGTGCAAAATTCAATAAGCCCACCGAACACCTGATAACGCAATTCCTGTCCGTTGCACCTGTTTCTTTTAATGTGGAAAAACACTGGAAAATGAGTTGGGGAACGGAATTATGGGTTAGTATCTTGTACAAGTTTTCGTAACAAGTGGATCTATCCAAATATTTTTTGATAATTAAAAGTTTTCCTGTTGATTGATCCAATTATTAGGTACCACCTACCATATTACCTAGTTAATTTTTTAAAAATTACTATTCGTTTTTACATTATTTAATGTTCATAGTTTTCTCAAACTAAGTACTAATCTAAATAGTTTTTTGCATCTTTTTCATATACATGTGATGTATACACATTGGTAAATTTAAATTTAGAAATGTGTGTGTGAAAGGCTATCTATCTAATGTTATTGAAATACATGCATAATACTACCCAGAATATTACCTATCTTGTTGTATTTAATCTTATAATTATAAATACTTATAATAAACTTTTGTATCTAAGTAGGTAGGAAACGGTGGAAATTTCACAAAATAACATTTTTTTAATTAAAGTAAATATTTTGTTCTGGTTTTTTTTATGTAAGGGAAATCCTTATATAATTTCTTTTATAATAGGTATGTACTAATTAAATACTATTTACATTACAAATTAATCAGGTAGTTTTTTTATAAATAAAGTTGTTGATTTTTGTAACACACTTAATATAGAACCTACCTTGGTGCCTATAGATAATATATTTTGTCATCTAACAATTTTGTGTTCATTGTTTTAAATAAATATCATTTAGCTAATTAGATAACAATGATAACACCAGCAAATAACAATAATTTCATTCTATTGATTATTATTAAATTATTTAAAAACAAATTATCAATTAGGTAATAGGAGTTATATTTTAAGAAATTCCTTGCCAGACTATATCAACATACAAATTCTCTAATTTACCTGTTACCCATTAATTTACTTACTCGAATATCTATATTCAAAGAAAAATTACAATCCTAGGCATTCATAAGTATAAAATACATTAATATAATATAACCAGATTTTTTAGATCCAAATTTGTTATTTGTTTGTAAATTTATGGTGAATCCATGAGGTAGGCAATCCCTTTTAAATAAACTCTTACCTTGATTCATCATAAATGTATGCTTTATATATATTAATTTAAAAAAATTCTCCCCCTCCATCATCTTGTCCTGGATCCGCCTTTGTTGTATATAGTTTTATCTATCCCTACTATTCTTTTTATAAGTATGCCATGTACTTAAATGAAATATCAGCAAATTTACATTTATTGTTTTTTTTTTTTTTATATTGTATCTATTAAATATTTGACAATAGTTTTTTTACTTACTTGTTGATCTCGTTGTTGATTTTCAAAAGCTGTTTATCCGGAAACACCCTATTATATATAATATCCTATGCCTATAGCCTATAATATATATTATAATGATACTTTGTACCTACCTACTATATACTATTATATTGAATTTAAATGAATTACACAAATGTAAATTATTTATGTATTAGGTATATTATGAATACAATGTAATACCTAGATAATATTATTAATGCAGATGGGTACGCAAAGTATAACAGTTCAGCATAATATTGCTAAAGAAATATTATGAGGTAACCGTGATCTAACAACATTTTCTGTGATAAAACTTTTGCATTTGTTAATTAACATGACCCTGCACATTTACCTCAACAGTTATAGATTATGTCAAAATATATCTACCTAATTTTGATTTAGATTTCTAAACAATTGATATTAATAAGTAGGTATGAATACAAATAACTACTGAGTTTTTATTAAACTATAATAATAATTATAATTTTCAGTGAAGGTTTTTTGCTTAATCATAAATATACTTTGATTTTTTTATACTAATTAAATGTATTAATATATTTAAATTGTTGAAGAATATGTAATATGTTAAACAATTTTGTTTAGCAATTATAAAATATCTGTTAAAAAATAAATAGTCTTTGGGTACTAAAAATTAAAATTTAAAAAAAAAATAAAAGTGTCTAGATAGGAATATCATAATAATAAAAAAATATAAATTAAATTAAATCACATAGTAATTTTTAATTCCGTTGAAAAATATTGTACCTAGTATGCCACAACAATATAACCAATTAAATTAGTCAACTTTTATCATATATGTACTTAACC
Source organism: Cinara cedri (assembly GCA_902439185.1). NCBI lineage: Eukaryota > Metazoa > Arthropoda > Insecta > Hemiptera > Aphididae > Cinara > Cinara cedri. The sequence goes on along the minus strand of CABPRJ010000515.1, from coordinate 275,419 downwards.
CAAATGCAAGTATGAATTTAGTATATGACAAAAAATAAAATTATATATCTACATATTAAATCACAAACTAATAATTAAACTAGGTTTATCATTTTAAAAATAATTTTTATAATATGATAATATTCTGTATTATAGAATAACATCAATTTTTTTTTTTTTCTTATCTTTACTTTTGGTATTTATTGAACTTAACTATTTCACTTACTTTTTCACACTATTTTTTAGTAACTAAACAAATATCATACATAAAAAATTAACTAAGCAAAAAAATAAATAAATATCAATTCAGAGAAAGACTTCAAAATTAATATCTTTTATAATCACTAAACTTATTTAAAATTTATTTTTTATTTTTCTTCGGCTTCTCAAAGGTCATTGAGGTTTATTACTGCAACACATACTTGTCTATCTATCTTTATCTTTAGCTAATGTCTTTCTGACAATTAATTCTCTAATTACTGTCTATTTCATATTGCTGGGTGATAATATTGTCAGAGATATTGTTATTATGTATAGTATTGCTATTTATTCTTCAACTCCTTTGGTTGAACACTTTTTAGAGTTATTATTAAAAAGAAACATTGATTTTACCTACTACCTAACTATACTAATTATAATATTATAACTATTATTTATATTAACAATTTTAGGCAGTGTGTAGGTACAATATACGCAAATACTTACTTGAATTTTTAAATAAAGTTTAAACTGTTCTGTTGTTTGTTAATGAACTGTCTATTATTATAATGATGAAGAATTTAGTTACACATTCAAAATAACAATGATAGTTTATACATTTTGTAATAGTATCTCACATTTTGCGCAAGGTTAATAATATTTTGTATGTATTACTTTTTAATAGCATACTGTCTGTTTTAATTTTTAAATATGATTCATGAGCAACCAAAATTTAAATATCATCATAAATCTATCTGTTTTCTACTTTGATATTGACTGAAATCCAATAAAAAAAATGTTATCATTTCGTTTTTAAAGTATTTTTTTTTTATTAATCACTATGGAATTGTTTAAGCTTTAACTTTTTTAAAACCATTTTAAATTTTTTACCCATACTCCATGTATCTTAAATAAGTACATACTTTTGTTTTCTAATAGGAACCCCCATATGAACACTAATTTGAATACAGAATAATTTTTTAGAAATTTTTGGTACACATAAGGTGTAACACTAATATCAGATTTACTATTAAGAATTATGACTGTTAAAAGTTTAGACCAGAGAAGTAAGGAAGAGTTATTAATTTATCATTCAAAAATATTTATGAAATTTATTACCCCTTACTACTCCTCCAGTATAAACTTTAAAAGGTTATAACTTATAACAGTAAATCTGATATTATTGTTATGCATATCAAAATTTCTAGAAAAATATTTTCCATTAAAATCTGTGTTCAAAAGGGGGAATTCCTACTTGAAAAACAAAAGTAGATAGGTACATATTTAAGGTGTACCTATGGAGTAGGGGTAGCAAATTAAAGTTTTAAAATAAAGCTTAACCAATTCTACAATGATTAAGAAAAATAAAACAGAAATCATATTCTGTTAAAATCCTCTGAAAAATGTTTGGTTCGTGATAAAAAAAATCTTTTTATATAGTTAAAACACATTTATTAGGTAGGCATCTAGCATATTTTTTTAGTTAATATATATAGTTAAATAGGTAAATTATTTATTTTTATACAATTTGTTTCATTTTTAACTGAAGAAGTTTGGTATGAAATTAGAATAAATGGTGAGGTTTTTTTCTTTTTTGTATAATAACAACTGATAATGACAGTATAAACTAAATAAATAAACATGGTTATTATTTACTTGACATAACTTTGATAATTATAATTATTTTATAGGTACCTAATTATATAATTAATATGTAACAATAGTTATTTTTTATTAATATGAATGCAACACAAAATATAGTTATTAGTCATATTAGTGAGTATTAATAGTATATACCTGCTGTAGTTTATTGTAAGTTACAATATTAATTTTATAATCTGTTGTTTAAAAGCGATTGAGTTTATGATGTCATTTATTTACTTCATATTTAGGCAAAATAATATTTACGTGTATCTTTGAGAGATTTCAAAAACTTAGCTTATTGTTCTGCTTATTTGGTTTGAAATGAATTATATGAAAATAAATGAAATTTTGAATTTTAGGTTTTATGCACTCTATGTGAATATTTATATTGTTTCCTAATTTTCTTTATGGATATCAAATACAAAATATAACCTATTATATTTCTATAAAACAAATAAATATCTTTGTAATTAGTTATTTAAATTATATCTATAAATTATTATTAATTTGTTTTCTGCTCCTAATTACAAAATTGCATTTATTTTAACGCCGGTCAAAATAAATCAAGTGCCAACGATTTTCTCTAATTACACTTCCTATATCTAAAATTTAATTTTATGATGTGTATTTAATATTTTTGTCAGTTTTTATTCAATTTGTTTCATTTGTTTGTTTAATAAATATTATAATTTTGCAGTAAATTAAGTATTATTAACTTCTTTAGTTCTGATACACATATACAAAATGATTCCTACTTATCCTTTAACATTTGTTTCTTTCAAATCATCAAGCAGTGAGCACTGCCCGTGAAATATAGATCACATATGACGTAGCTTATCATTCATGGTGTGCTATTTTTAGTATATGATGTTCTGAATAAAACAACTTGTACCTACATATTTTTGTTTTTAATAGAATATGGATTTAATACCCAACAAATTATTATAGCATAATGCTCTTTAAATAATTTATAATACAGACATGCTTAACCAAATTGTATGCATCATTAGTCAAACACTTAATGTAAACATACCTAAAAACATTCCTTTACTATGTTCTCTGTTTAAATTTTATTTACAACACTATTATTTCATTAATTTTTTTTCATATATTGAATACCTACTACTCGTACATGTGTGAAACATATTTACCTATGTTGATTTTTATCATAATAAGTAAATGTTAAAAAGTGTAACTACCTACCTATATAGTAAAAATTAGTTTTTGTAGTAAATATAAGCATTAATTTTAAATTTTGTGTAAGTACTGTAATTGATTAGCCCTCATAGTAATTTATTATATAAACAATATATATGTTTTTCATAATTATTACCTACTTCAATTTAAATATAGTTTACTATATTCATGAATAAGCAATGGGCAATTTTAATTATAATAAAATATTATGCCATTTGACTTAATGTAGGTAGGTAGATATAAAATTATGTTGTTTTATAATATTTTAAAGGTGTTAGGTAATTTTCGAGGGTAGTCAACCAATCAAACAAATATGGAATTTTAATTTAGGTACAAACTTAATTTGTTTGAGTACCTACCTGCAATGTTTATTATTTAATTAAATTATGTCATAATATCATGGTACATTTTAAAATAGTCCCTATTTATTTGGTTTTTAGACTAATATTACCTATTAATCTAAATATTTAAAAAATATTTATTCTGTTAAAACATACCTAAATGTGAAAATTAAATGTTTTAAAAAAATGAAACAATATTTGTATTAACATACATAGGTACTTATAAATACTTTTGGCCCAGATTTTCAATATAGTTATTTGCCAGATTATAAATAATGGTTTTTCAATATCCAAATATAGTATTGGTAGGTAAAAATCAATACAGGTGTCTACACAGTTTAATGATAAGTCCACTTATTTATACATTATGGACTAAGGTATTATATAGGATCAAAAAACGAATGACAGAACAAGCAAGGGGTACTGTCCACAAAAACCAACTGGTAATGCTGGGTTATTTCTTCCTTTACGAGCACCCCTTACCACCTCATTATGTGTTTATTTTCCTGGTCATGTTATCAGTACTCGTCTCCATATATATATATTATTAAGTGATAAAATATTATATATTATATGTAATCTGGTTACCTTTTTTAATACTACACACAGTACCTACGAAGGTTGTTTCAAATATTACGATTTTTGATAGACCCCCTAGTAATATAGTTTTAAATTTGTCTCTTAACATTGATTCTGTATTATTGTTTTAAGTCCTTTTTACAAGTGTTTTATAGTAATTATTATTTATCAGATAAATTTGTATTTGGTAGAAAAGTTATTTAATAACTATTTGGTGGAATAATTAATTTTGTTTAACAAATAAATGTTTTTCTAAAAAACATTAATTTAAGTATACACTTAGATGAATATAGATTGAATATACATTACTTAATTAATGTGTAGGTTTCTAGCTATATACATAATATTCTGTATAATTATTTACAAATCACATATTTTGTAAATAAATGACAGACCAAAAATCAAATTTACATACTTATGTTGGTGATAATAATATACAATTTTATATTTAACATAATATTATTTTTGAACTAAATAATGATATTTATCTATTTGAATGTTACATTTTTATCTGAAAACACAGAGAAATACTGTCACCTTACAATATCTATCTTCAGTGGATCAAAGTTTATTGTGGATCAGTTTATTTTTTGTTATACAATTTAAAAAAACAATTTGTTATAATACCTACCTACAGTCAACACCTATTTATATATTATCTGATGATGAATAATAATAATTATGACTATGACAAATATCAAATACGACATTATCTATATAACAAATAACATTTTATGCTATCTAATAAAGTTTATTGGTTTGTCTTATTTGTATTGTATTATTTGAATATGAAGTCTATAGTACAACTTAAATAATATTGTCACCAGAGATAATAACAAACTTAGTTTTGGGTGTGTAACCGGAATCAGATCTATTCCAAAGATAAATTGAAATCACGTTTCTTTTTCAAGTCAACCAATTCTAAAAATATTTTCATTATAGTTCGTTCATCTTCTATGTAACTTCCCCAGTCATTTTGTCTGTATTTTTTTGTGTTGTTAGTCATTTTATACAAGAATTAAAAATGTATTACTAATCTCGAGATAATTAATGTACATTATAGTTTAGTTAAAATTTGTTTTTAAATAAGTAGCCTTATTATTTGGAAATCATATTTAAAATAGGTACAATAATATCATATTTTAATTTAATTATTATATTAGGTTTTTTCACATTTCTATTAGGTATATTTATTATACCAAAGTATAAATAATTAACTTAATTTGTACTTTGAATTTTCCAAGAAAAACTAAAAGTATAAAACAATTTATTTATTATTAAAATTATATTTTATATGAGGACAATATTATTGTGGTCGTAAATATCCCAGTGTGTATTTTAAATCGTTGACTACTAATGGTTTTTACCAAATTCACTTAAATATCATACAAAAAAAAAAAAAAATCAATGCGGAGGACGCAAATAAGAATAGCCCGGGTCCACTTACGTGGGATAAATACAGAGCAAAAAAGAACTTGCAAAAAAAATCCATTAGCTAATATTTTTGTTTTCATTTTGTTGACTCTTTAATAACTTTGAACGAGTTTTGATAATATTTAAATTATTGTTGTTAGAGGTACATATTAGTTTATATGTAAAAAAAATAAAAATAAATTCGCATTTAGCAATCTTCCTACATAAGTTTTGTTCTTTTTTTCCTATTTTTTTTTTTTCAATTTATGTTACATATTAATATTATTTGTCAGTGACACGATATTTAGGTATATACATTTTTTTTTTTTACTCGATATTTCAACAGCATTTTTCTTTCTTATTTGTTTATCTACGTCATACGGTCACGTATATATACACGTTCATACTCCATTGACATTTGATATGTAATTAATAACATCCTCCCACGCGGGTTGCATATCCTGTTTCCCGTGCGTATCTATAGTAAAACCCGCAATAACGATCAAAATATTATATGTTGTAAGCCTTCTAATGATTTTATTTACACGGTCGTCTAAATAATTCGTGTACACGCACAAAGATTTGCATAGTTACACTGTTGTGACTTTAACGCCGTGACGGACCGTATCTAAATACCCAGTTGCGATATTTTATCCTTAATGCTAAATATCAATGCCCGCCAAATTTTTTGTTAAATGATTTTCTTACAGGAAAACTTACTATTTTAGAAACATCATTTCGGCTTGTAAAACGCACCGCGGAGTTCCTGCCTATTATATTATTATTATTATTATTATTACATTTAGTACCCGTGTGTGTTTGTCCGGAGAAAGTAGAACAACAGGTTTTTCTTGTACGAATCTTGTCTGAATTAATTGCGATCGTCGTCAACGTGATTCTACCCTTGTTGGCTATTCCGGGCGTTAACAGAAATCGTTTTTTTTTTCTCGATAAACAGGAGTTATATACTATTTATACACATTTGACCGTTCTTTAATACCCGAAGTTGCGTCGTCTTTTATCCATGTACGGAATATAATATCAAACCTTTATATAATAATTTATGTTGAGACTAGATTTATAGTTGTCGAGATTACGGCTAGTAATTTGTACACAGATGACAGGTTTTTTTCATTCGCCGAAGAAAGTCGAGTCTCTTAAATATTAATAGGCAATATATTTTTTTGGAAATCGACATTTTGAAATTTCTCTGGAAATTCCAAAGTGATTTAATATCGTAATACAGCCGTGTTTAGAGACAATATATTTGCTGAAATTTAAGTACAAGGTACATTGGTTTTACTTAATCACTTAATTGTCCCGTTATATCATTTTTAAATTCTGAACGAAACGAAGAATGTATTGGTTTTACAACGATGTTTTTTTTCGTATATGTATATATATATACTGTGTACATAATTTCTGCCAGGAATTTTGCTCTGATGTATCAAGTGTAGCACCTTTTCTAAAAGGATATTTTATCTTTTTGGTACTTTAAAGTGGTCATTTTTTGATTTTCCAAGTGGTTTTCATAATAATTGGGAATAGGAAAACCCGGAGATTTACGAAAATAATGCTTTTTTTTATTTTCAATTTTGTTATAACACGGTTAAAAATGATCGTAAACATTTGAAATTTGATTGAAAAACTTATTATTGCCTATTTAGACGGGGTAAAATATTCAAAATATTTGAGCCTATTTATAGAAATTTTAATTTTGTGAGTAATTTACGTAATTTTTGCTCAGTAAGTATACTCTGTGGATAAAATTGTTAAACCAAACAAAAATGCTTAAACATTTAACAGGAGGTTAATTATAAGTTGTAACTAGTGGTCAACAAGAAAAAGTTGAGTTTAATATAGTATTTTTTTTTTATTTTTTTTTTCTTATAAGAATTTTGATGAAAATTATAAATATTACGGCCTTTTAAAACATGTATAACTGAACTCCTCTAAGAATCGTTTTTCGTTAGCAATGATTAATCGTTGCATACAGATAAACATTAAATTCCCCTTTATATCCTTCCTTTCTAACTTCTCACCTTCAACACTGACCCACTCATCGTATGAAGTAGAAGTATCTGTCTTTTTTTTTTGTAAAAAACTTTTCTACCAGAATTTTTGCTCTTATTAAAAACTTTATAAAACTTTCCCTTACAATATTTGATCTATTTAGTGCATAGGGTATATAATTTGTTTAATTTGCCGTGTAGTTGTCTGAATAAATGGGAAAAGCTGGCCTTTATTTATTTAATTTTGTTGATTTCTGGGTTACTTTGGCAACAAAGGAAAAAATACGACTATAATGCTCTGTTCAAAATAGTTATATGTTAGTCATGATTTATTGTTGCGTACAGATAGGTATAAATTAAATTACTCTATACATCCTTCCAATTCCCTCCCAAAATAGTGGCACACCCATCGGCAGTATTAACCTTTTTTTAATACTATTAAGTTCTATATATTTATATATTCTATGCGTATTTGCAAGAATTTAATAATTTCATCTAAATAAATATAACTACGTAACTATATAATTTTACCGAAGTATTATCTTTGTCGGGATTTGTAAATCAATATTACTTATTGGATTTTGCCCTTTATTTTGAAGTTGGTTTATTTGTATCATTACTGCCTGTATTTACTACTATAGATTTGGTATCGCAGTATAGTGCGGCGGTTCAATACCTATAAAAAAACAGAAAAATATGTTTCCTCGTAACGTCACGATCAAAGATATAATTTTTTCTGTTATTTTTCGTCCCCTCGTTCAATTGGAAAAAAAAAATAAATGATTTAGGGTGGAAACGACGGAGTGAACACAAATATTGTTAAATGTAAAATGTGGAACACCGTGTATACATTTATTGTCATACGCCTAAACCAATATCGATATAATAACACTGATCGCCCAGATTTATAAAAATAATAATATTTTATCGTAAACAAAATTGGCATGCGGAAGATTACAAGCCATCTTTTTAAAACTATTATAGAAAGTTTGTCTGTACGATTCCGTTGTATTTTAAAAAGTAGTGTCGATAACCTTGACATCCTAACGACTACTACAGAAACGTAGAATATAAACCGCAGAATATTTTTGACTTTATTAGCTCATTTATCTCGCGCGTTTCCGATTCAAAGTCTATTGAATTCTTATCACTGAATTCAAATTTTTTTCTATTTCTTTAGTTTCGGTAAATAATCGAAATTCGGTATAATCGTCGTAATATCTATTTTACGAAATTGACAAATCGCCAAATATCTACAGTGATATATTTATGATTGAGTATAGACATTTTCCCTTTTGAATAACTGATATTCGTTTAGAATTTGTCGGTGCAGAATTAATATTCATTCGAGTTTTCTATTTGTGTATTCCCGGAGTAACGAGGCTCCCGTATAGCTTGTGCCCAGTGAAAGCGTAAATTTATATACCGCGCAAGAATTCTTCTACAATCCGTTATTTGAACGTTTGTGTTGATAATTAATGGAATAATAAAAAAAAAAAAATAATAATAATGATAATAAAAATCGTTTACAGAACGGAAACAATGGTATGTTGGTGATAGGAGCTACCTATATATTATTGTAATCTATAAAATAAAACCATTTTCACTTCCTTATATTTGGCTACAGCGATTATCCCCCACCTCCCTTCTATCCTTTCGATATTGTACTTGTGTGCGTGTATCGCGTGTAGGTATTTCGAAAATATGTTTGAATTAATTAAAAAAAAAAAACAACAACAACACTACGAACGAACTACGCGGTCATTTTTCCAACACAATAATAATATATCAATTAAGATTTTATATTTATTGATTTACAGATTGAATAGTAATAATATTATTTACTATATTATAGGTGTTAAGGTGTACATAGTATAGTAGGCACCCATTATTATTCTGAGTACGCAGAGGCGCATACCTACTCGTATCTGTGTGACACTACTGACCTTGATCTTCGCACCTAAAATAACGGCGGTGGCGTTCTCGTGTTATTTTCATAAACATTTTTTTACATTTTCCAGGACCAGTACGATAATTTATCGTTTCACACTCAGAAAGGTATCGATTTCCTAGAACGGTATGGACACTTTATACGCGACAGATGCCTCATCGAAATGGAATATGCCGGAAAACTCAGGTACCTACCAGCTTATAATTAATCATACTGTGAAAATTCAAAATACAATTATATTAACTAAATATTTGTTATTAATAAAAAGCGGAAGTCGAACGAGCAAGTGGATATATTGATAATTGTTAAAGGTGTATCATTGGCGTGCGCACTGGAGAAATAAGTTGTTGTCCCCCCTCTATATTGGCTTGAGAAGTATTCAAAAAATACGAGTGCCTATTTATTTCGAAATTGTGTAATATTTTTCCGGCTATGTTATACGAGAAAATAGGCTGGTAAACAGATTTAAATACAAATCGGATTTTTTGGTTGCGGCATTTAATTTCTCATTGTCGGGTGAGGGTTGTATAACAGTCTATATAACAGAAGAAGATTGTACGATTTATTTATCATGAATCATGATTATTATTTACTGTGCATCTTCCCCTCTCCGTTGAGAATTCTCGGGTTCGGTATTATACTGGATGTGCATAATTATTATGTAAATATATCACCATAATATATTATAATCACCGTTGAGTGACCTCCATACGAATGTATCATAAATCTTTTATAGCTCAATAGGTTTCCCTTATATTATGTTGGAGAATTATAATTTATGAACATACATGTTGATATCAAAAATATGTAAATAAAAATACTAAAAATGCCCTAGTTTTAAATATGGCATAGTTATTATAATATACCTTTTTTTTTTTTTTATCTATTAACAACGTTGAAAAACCCTGCACCTTTTCGTCTTATTTTTTGAAAATGTAAATAAAAAAAAAAAATGTATCCTTAAAGTAAACAAGTACCTATATAGATTTTTAGATTCTGAGTGTAGCACAAAAACTAAAAATGTTTACTACGATGTATTGATGGTCATTTTTTTCTCTAAAAACCTTCTTTTTTTTTTTCTGGTGAATAAAAATACTCCGATTTTTTCCCTGCCATACTAAACGATGTTTATTCTTCGTCCAATGGAAGTTGATTTGAAACATATTTCGAAATTCTCAATACTTTTGGTGGTTTATTCTTGTTAGATTAGGTTACCATAACTATTAAGGATAACACTAATTATAATACTTTAAGCCTTACGAGTTTACCTTGGTCCGTTCTTAAACGTTTTTTTTTTATTACAATAATTTGTTCTTGTTTTATATAAACTTAGTAGCGTGCCTAGGAATTTTCAACGGAAGGGATGTACCAAATAAAAATTGTAAAATCGTCTTCTCGACTATATATGAAATGGTAAAAGCCGAATTCTAAAGAAATCTAATTTTTAATCGATACATCAAGTTTTTCCTCGTAACTTGGCTGAAATATATGCATTTCGATATTAAATTACTTTTATTTTTTCTATTTTTAAGTCAATGGGGGAGGAATATAACCCCTAAACTTCCCTTTGCGTATGCCACTGTATAAACTATATTAATCTATAGTTTCTTTACTTTCCAAACAATTTGTCTACGCCAGTGGCCTATGTTGCGAATATGTCCTGTTTTTTAAACTATTATTGTTGAACATAAATATTCATTATAAACAATAGCCAAGTAGCTCGGAACTAAAAGTATCTTTTTGTTATTAAAACGATTATGAACACTTCGTATTTAAAAAAAGTCTCTTTGAAAACGTGACTCATGAGTCCTGACATATTTTACAAATAATTAATCGATTGTCGTTACTCTATAAATATGTATGATTTTTTTGTTTTTATTATTATTATTGATAAGTACTGATGTGGTAAAAATATCATAACAATATTGCATTTGTTTAATCAAAATAGTTAAATAATTCACACTTATTATTTTATTGTACCTGACTTTTATATGTTATTATAAATCGATTTTAGTAATTTTACTCGAGAAAACGGGTAACATAAATACATTGTTGTTGTCACTGTTAAATTAGTAATAATTACACTAACGAACGCCCTATAGAGACCTTTTAAATGCTATTCAACGGGTGAAATGAAACTGGGATGAATTTATAAAAATTAGATAGATCGGTGAAAAAAGCCCTACTAGTATATAACTACTTAATATTGTCATTATTAGCTGACTTAGATTTACCGTTTATGAGTTATAAACGTTTAAAGTTTAGATCCCAGAAGTAGGGAAGAGTATCATCAATTTATCATTTAAAAATTAATATGGAATTTATTATCCTTTCTTATATAGCTACTCCTCCGGTCTTAACTGTTATAACTCAAAAATTGTAAATCTGATATTAGTGTTATACATATCAAAATATCTAGAAAAATTTAAAAAACAAAAATATATATTTAATAAAGGTATATATAGAATAGGGATAGAAAATTAAAAATGGTTTTAAAATAAAGTTTAATCGATTCTACAATAATTTACAAAAACAGAAATCTAATTCACTTAAAATCCTCCGAGAAAATTGCTGGTCTATGATAAAAAAAAAATAATAAAACAAACGGACATGTTACGCACGATAGGTGGGCAACTGACTGTTGTAGGTGAGATGTTGGGAAGTTAGAGAGAAAATTGAATGTATGTAGGCAACGATTAATCATTACTAACGAACGCTTCTGAATGGAGTTCGATTATACATGGTTTGAAAGGCCTTATATTACTAAGGATTTATACTATTATTTAACACGATTTATTGGAATAGGCATTCGATTTCCAGACCTATTTATATTATAAAATAATCGATACCAAGAATTTATATTTGAATTCGCATATACGCACCTATAAAAATCTGCGATCTCGGTTGTATGAAATCCTTAAACGAGTTGTCTTTGCAAAATGCAAATAAAATAAAATATGACCTAATCGAATTGCATCATGCAAAAATCGCATAATAATCACACTCGAAATATTAGTCAATTGCATTACGTATAGTACGCGGTCGGTAAAAATAAGATTATTTCTTTGATGATGAATTTGACACGAGTACATTATTGTTCTTTTCTAAACACCGTGACTAACTTAACAGTTAAACGAAAGTGAATAATTTTATAATTCTTAATTTTATTGTGTTCGTCAGTAACATAATTATATAGGTAATTATTATTTTAAGAGGACGCGATATCCGCACATATCCGCTCTACAAACGTAGGACATAGGGAATTTTATTTAAGCAACTTTGTACTGTTAGTTTTGATTTTAGAGCGAATTGACCTATTATCAAACTTAAACAAATAATAACATTATATGTGTAACTATGTCGGATTTTTTTTGATATTTTAATTTTAAAGCGAGATATGAGTATGTGAATAATCGTTGTGTAAAAAATGATTATATTTTGCTTAAAAAATAAAATATCGACAAAAAAAACGCAGTTACACAGATAATGTTATTTTCAATTTTGATAATAGGTCAATGCGCTTTGATATTAAAACCAACAACACACAATTATCCTTGTTGAACCCAAATTTGCGTACGTCCATAAGACGGAGACAGCCCATGTGGAAATCCTGTCCTCTTAAGGACTTGTCCCCGAATCAAAACGGTACTAGAGAAATATTCAGAAATTAATATCGAGAATAGTTTTGTTTAAATTAACATAATATTTCCATCATTGATCGTAGAACGTTTATTATTATCGTATTCGTATATATCGGAAGGTAAATCACTGATAAATATTGTGTACAGCATTTTGTACACTGATTTACGTTGGTGATTTATCTTCTGATATGGTAAGAAATTAAAAAAAAGCGCTGATACTGCTAATGGATGTTCCATTGTTGTATGTGAGAAGTTGAGAATATAGAATTCATAGATTTATATTTAAACGCAAAGATAAATCATGTATAAAAAAAATACGATTCTGAGCGAAATTCGGTTTAACATGTTTTGAAATGCCGTGATTATACGATTATTTATTATGATTTCCGTCAAAATTTAAACATTTAAACGGTTATAAAATGAATTTATTATCCATTACAATTAATTTTTTTACCACTAAATACAACTTGCAATGAACCTCATATTAAATTTTCGAGCATTTTTACTAAAATAATTTTGTCTACATAAATCCAAATAAAAACTCGAAACATTTCTAATAACTACAAATAGCTTTTAATCGCTAGAATGTTTTAAAATTTTGACTACATCCAAAAAGGGGCTAATATACAAGTATTTTATAATAATTTCAGGTTTCTACAAATATTTTAACCGATTCGCAAACAAAAAAATCGAAAATAACGGAAACCGTTAATGCATAAATATTCACCACAATTTTTCACAATATTATCCAGAAAACTATGAAAAACTATAAAAAATGCCACACGAGATTATCGGAACAAGACTTCTGGTAGGAAAGTAGATTACAAATACAATAAATCACGTCTTTTTCGAGGTTATTTTTTAGTATATAAGTACTAATACGAATCGTATTACTGTGGCTTATAGGCACGTCATATTTGATACTATTATGAAATTACGATAAGAAATATTGACGAACCTGAATTAATCGAAATAATAGACGTCCCAAGGGGGTGTAATATGGGTCAATTGGCCCCCTGGGTTTTAAATTCCTGTACGCGATATTATATTAAAGTTAAGTTCCTTTATAGGGAAAAAAAACCGATCGTTTATTTTTTAAATTACCTCCCCACCTACCCGTCTGGAAAAATATCCGCGGACTAATATACGATTAATAAATCGATATTATTACTTAACGATAATAGATACCTGTTATTGAACTATGAAGTATGTCAAGTATTTGTGTTCTTATTCGATTCCACGGTGTTGGCGAAATATCGTGCGATTGTAGAGGTATGCAATATGCTAAATGTATAATTTTGTTTTTCTTCGACTGCTACACCGTCCGAAACAATTATATAGGTGTATTATAATAATTATTGTTTTCTGACTACGTTTTAAAAAGTCGGTTTGTAACTTCCTTTCGGGTTTGCAATAAAATTCGGACGTATTTCAACACAATATTGTTTTTCATTGGTGCATAGAAACTATATAGACATATTTATTTATCCGAAATCCAATATTGGAATCGTCTGTAGGATCTACGAATTATGGCAACCGGCGCGAAACATATTATTAGAACCTTACAGGGGCGGAGAGATGAAAAAAATATTCCCCTCCCCCCACGATTTTTTCCCGTTCATAATGTATAATATTTAATATTGGTTATTTATTTAATAGATAAAAAAATTGTTTAAAATTAGACTCGCCCACGATTTTTGTAATCCAGTGTATTTTTTGTTGAATATTCACCGTGTGTCCACTCCCCTCTCTCTTATAACACTCCACGAGCAGATAAACCAGAACTTCTTTTTACTTTTGGACTTTCCCCAGATACTCATTCCGCCTCCGGTGCGAGTATGTTTCCTGCATGAAATCTATTATTTCGTTACAAAATCTACTGTAATTCAATGATTTATCATTTAATTTAAAGTAGGCGGACAGAAAGCTTACTCTAACGGGTGTCCAATAGACTTGACCGTGTGTCCATTTTGACACGAAAAACCTACTAGGAAAAAAACAAGAAAAAAAAAACCGCACCGGTGCAGTGTATTCTATTGTATGGTTATTTCATTTAAATATCGCTTAGAATATTATACGGAATTCTTTGGGATTTATGTCGTTGTGAATATACTATACCTACGTACGAGAATATTATTATAGTGTTTACGGTGAAAATTGCGATATAAATAGGTACCTCCTAACCTACCGCGTTTACGATAGTTGGGTATGTATAACGGACACGTGAACAGTGTTTTTTTTTTTTTTTTCTCGGTCTAAACGCTACACCGCATATAACAATATACAGTTCCGTCTTGTCCGATTCTCAGATTTCTCGGTCATTGGGCATGACATTGTGTTAACGGCCCCCGTGTTTTATTGGTATTCGCTGTCATTGAACCTGTGTTGGAAAGAAAAAAACAACGCACGTTACAATTTTGGTGTCCGACTGATAGCGGGGGTCACGTCGCGACAAACAATAATATTGTAATTACGATTATTTGTAAACCGCCTTGCGTGTATTAAAATAAATAAATAAATAAACAATTATAATTTTGTCGTTAACCAGACGCGATAATATTTGTTCGAATATGAAAACGAGGAACCCGCGTGCAATCGGTCCGATAAAAATGGACGAAACGCGGGACGCGGTACCCGTTGGTTTCAACATTGGACTAAATTGACATATTGCCGAACTCGGTGATGTGAAAATTAATATCTGCGCAACGACGCCGTGTATTGGTGTATTGGGGGTGTTTCGTCGTTTCGATTGTTTCGACGGAGAGCCACCGCGAGCGTTTTGAAACTATCCCGGTTAATGTTATCCGCGTACTCACGCGTCGCGCTCTAAACGCACGTGGAGCGAAAACCCGCCGTGCGCATTTGCACTGCGCATTGCGCACGACGTCCGTTATCTTCGCGTTCCGGCCGTTCGGTCGATCCGCGCCGCGGACGCTGTTCCGAACCGACGGCGCCAAGTCGCCAAGCTGCCGAACGCGGCGGATCGTTCGCGGGACGGAGACGGCCCGCGACGACGCGCGAATCCCAGAATCCGGTCGACCGACTTGCGACGTTCAGCGGAAGTCGGACGGCCGCGCGCGCCCCTTTGTTTCACCTTCGCCCTTACGCCGTCGTGCCCGGCGCTCGCGTTGCTAATTGAACTGAACTGACCGTGTCATCGGTCCGGGCACCCGTGTACTGTTTTTCCTCCGTCCGCGATTCTCGCGGGGTTATCGTTTAGCGCGGCCGTCATAAGAACAAAAATGATATCATTAAAATTGCACGTGCACCGTGCCGTCGGTTGTGAACGCTAAATTATTTTTTATCGAACCTACAGTGTGCCTAACCCAACCGGCCTCTAACCTCGCGCATTGAAAATGGATTATACATTTTAATTGACGATAACGGTCGATCGGGGGGGCCCGGTAATTCGACGGGCGTTTCGCAACAATTGTGTCCGCGACGTCGACAATCGTTATTTATTTCGACGGGGTGACGGTGGGGGGCTGGGGTTAGAAACAACCTAATAGTTTGACGACATCATCCCCCGCCGACACTCCGCGGTGACGGTGGTTCGCATTTTTACGGGCCATAAATAAATCGGTAATTTTATCGATATTGTATTATCTATTATTACTATTGTTATTGTTATTGTTATTATTATTATTATTATTATTTACGTCTATAAATAGTAAATACTTCAAAACGTTTTATTTTATATTGCATTAATATTGTTATGTTGTTTTTTTTTTTTTTTTCAGGCGGTTGGTTAAAAATTACCAGCCCAAAAAAAAAGACGAAGACGAATACCAGTAAGTCCCGTTATATTATCATATATTATTCATAGCTATTCAATTATATGTGCACATTGATTGGACTATTTGTTTTTACAAGTCGAAATAACAGTCCGGAATTTTTTATCCGGAATCCAAAACCACGGAACGTAATAACCCGGCAAATGAGATCATTGGTATTTAAGATTTTATGTTTTTACGTCGTAAACGTTTTCAAATCGAGTTTTTCTTTATCCTCGTGAGATCCACACAAGGAAAACAATCCCCACCTACTACCAGACGTTGTTTTTCATAACGTATCTGCTGTTACTTCGATTGAAATTCCGAACAGCTCGTCGAGTGGAGATGGCCCGAACACCAGCGGGCGAATCATCTGATGACTTTTGTCGGGTCCGGAACCGTTGGGTTTTACCTATTAAATTTCCCCGTTTTTACATTTTAAAAATCCGGAATGTAAAGGATTTTTACGATATTGCGTTCCGACGTCACCTTTCCGTGTTTTACAGCTGTTCCCCCCAGCTTGCACCGAGCACAAATTTCAAAAATATTAATTTTACTTTTATATAAACGCAAACCTCATAAAACACCTACCGTACAGTTTGCGAATTCGTACGCAGTACGCGTTTTAAAATATGCACTAGGTTTGTAAATTGGTTATGATCTGATTACGAAACGGTTTTTAAAAATGTGATCCGGTGTGTTTAAAAGCTTAAGGGACGCCGTACGCATGCACATAAATACTCTGCACGATGACCTGTTACAACAATTATTTTTTACGGGGAGCGTTACGTAAACGACCGTTGCGATTTGTATAGTATATCCGTTTTTAACCCTATTGTTTTTGAACACGGACAATAATTTCACCGATAAACTGACCTAGCCTATATTCATTTAAACGCGTCGTCGTTTAGATAACGGTCTCGGACTTTAAAAATTATAATGGATAGAAAAAATATCGTGGACTGCGTATAGTAATTGGTTGAGAGTACGAATCAAGATGATCTTAATTCGTGGGTAGAGAGATTAAAGTAAAAGAGTTGGCACCGATGCGGCCGTTTCTGTTTGGTTCCCGTTACAATGATAGATTGTCGTCCAAACAATATTATCGATTGATATTTGAATGTTGATACCGTTGTTCTACGCGTTTCCGTCAAATGCGTAAATCATACGCATTTTTTTTAAATACGTTTTACAGAACTTCTGTGTGTGCGAATACCGACACGTATGTATGTATTTATTAGTCAAGAAGACGTGATGTGGTGATACCCGTCGAATAAAGATTACCTGTCCGCATTTATTGTCTCGGCCCGACTAACGAGTAACAAAACAAAAATATGATTACGCAGATTGTGTTGAACTTTTTAATTTTGGTTTTTCGGTACCACGACCTTTTCAGTGTAATATTTTATAATATAATCTTTGATCCTTTGAAGCACCTAAACAATAAATTATTGTATCCATTTATTTCAATAGACTGTCTATCTAAATAATCACGAACTATCATGCGTATATCCCATGAAAATAACTAATTCATTGCCCGAGTGCCATACAAATATTATAGTATACCTACTTAAAAGTTAAAACTCTATATAAAATACTGAAATCGCTATAATCGCACTCGGAAATCGTAATTCGCATATTCGCATAATAATTACCTTTTACAATTTAATTATATTAAAGTCATTTAAATTAGTTTATTGTATTGATTTTCGATCTTTACGAGACGAGTTGAACAGTTTTTTTTTTCTCATAATTTCGTCCTAGTTCGGCTTAATATTTTCACTCTTAAATCAGCGTCAATATTAAGTATATTGCGTTATTTTTTTTTCGTGTAACAGTATGTAGACAAAGCATTGTGTAGTGATCAACTTTCGAAATATAATAATGTATAAAACGGACACATTACTCTAATCGCAGATAAGTCATGACTAGTGGGGACTTCTGACTATAAAATTTCTGGTGGACATTTTGTACAGTAAATAAAAAAAAAAAAAAATGTATATTAAAACCCAAAACTGCTAAAAACTCTTTTAAAGGGAAAAAAGAATGAAAATGTCGTTTTTATTTGTTTGAGCTGCCTGACGCACCACAATATTGTTAAAAAAGATAAGACGAAGGCGTTATCGAAATCATAAATAGAACAATTTATTGGCAATCTGTATTAATTAAGAATACCTAACATCTATTACCTAAAGCAAATTTTATAAAAACAAAATTTCTTGCTACAATATTATTATGGATTAACTAAATTTGAGTTCGGATAACAATTATATATAATGTAACAGGGGCGGCCAAATTTTTTGTGGTAGAGATCTATACTAAGATACAAAGAATATATTTTTCTTTGAGGATCCGCTTTCTAACAAAAATGTATGATTAAAAATTACCTAATAGGTATTAATAACAAACATACGTGCAAATAATAAAACAAAAATGTATAGTTAAATAATATATTTCGTCATACTTTTATTAACGCTGGTATAATATTTCAAGTACAATTGCCAGTATAAACGCTGTTGAATAATATTATTTGATAAATTAACAACAAAATAATGAAATATTTAGATAAAAATGAACAGTAATTCATTGTGATTTATCTATTAATTATATAAAAATAAGTTCTAACAAAAGGAGAACGATATTTAAACCGCCCGCGGTCTACCGGTTAGGTTAGATCAGTGCGTAAATCTAACAAAATTACCAAAAAATGTAAAATAAAAGTTTCACTTTTGAACTATCTGTGATTGAATCAATCGAATTATGTATTCGAAATGTATTCTTAGGCCCTCCACTTAAAAAAAAAAAATAAATTTTTCATTAAAATGTAGGCCTTATTTATTTGTATTTACTAACAAAGGATTATATATTATTATATTTTTGATAAAATAATTTATTAATAACAGTATAGATTAACAGTAAATAAAGTATAGGTTTTAATGTCTGGTTCATTGAAAGACACGCAAACATTTATACTGATTTGCAGTCAATTTTAAATTGATATCAATTATCAATATCGCAAAATTGTATTGACATCTCTGCTATTAATTATTCAATTTGCCCTCTGATGCGAATATTAATATATGCTAATTTTTCGCTGTATTTTATTCTTTATTTATTTCATCAAATTGTATTATGTTGTTACTTGTCAGAATATTTATATATAAATTAATTTAAATAAAAATGTTGAAAAAAAAAATACGGGTTTGGCTTTATTTTATTTGTTCGAAACTAAAACTAGGTAAAAAAAAAAAAAAAAAAAAAAAAAACAATATTCATTTGGTTATCTGCGTCGCTGGCTAAAGCTAAGAGCGAAGTTCAATATACTCTAAATGTCATCCACTAATAACATTATGATCTCGACTTAAATAATCTAAATTAACGTCTTCGCTTCGTTCTGTAGAGTCTGTGACCTCGCGTACTGCTTTAAATCAACTAATTAATTAATCTGTCCATTCGTTTAAAGACAAAGACTAATTTAATTTTTTTTTTTTTTTATTAAAATCTTCCATAACTTAAAAGCTTAATCATATAAATAGTTGATCAATGAGTACCTACAATGATATGGTCTTCTAAATTATATGTTACTGTTTTGAATGTAGTAGTATGCAGTAATTTGCAAGACCCTGTGTGTGTACACATTCTGATACAGGAATATTTGGAATATAGCTGCAGTTGCATGTATATATTAAATTTATTACACTTAAATACCGCATTGTTATTGTACGTTTAGCTATAGGTATTAGCCGAATATCTTGCACGTTTTTCATTTTATTCTTTCGTAAATAGAAAAATTACGAAATACACGTAACCGAAATGTGTTTACGTGCACATTTTAAACATATAATATAATGGCAAAAATTATCCACCATCATCGTACCGATATAACGATGAAACGTTAATGTGTACTCGTATATTTAGTTTAATAATAATCAGCAGTATTCATTGTGCTACAATATCGTTCTGTCTAACGAAGTCGAAAACGATGTACTTGCAATGCAAACGCAATCGATAAATAATTTTAAAATCGTTTTAACCTGTTTTTTACTTCAGGAAATCGTAATTCATTTATTAAACCTATCGGAGACGGAAAAAAAATGTATATACAAAAATAATTTCAATATAGTATTATTGTAAAATACTGTGACTCCCAGGTTTGTCCAATAGCGATTCATAAAATATATTTTTACTATTATTGCCTTAAACTCGTGCGCATTCCATTCCCGTGCGTCATAATAATAATTACTCAGTAGATATGTTAGGCGTACCTTTACGTTTTCGAAAAATCAATAACGTTCATCGTTAGTTTAGATTCTGAGCAGAGCGAGGAATGTATTGGTTTTACATTGATATTATTTTTTATTTTTTTTTTTATGAACAACTTTCTACCGGACATTTTGCTCCGATCTTCAAGTGTAGCACTTTTTCTGAAAGGAAATCCGACCGGAGTGGTCATTTTTTTTTATTCTCCCAAAAGTTGCCATGATAAATGAGGAAAAACGGGAAAGTTTACGAGATTAATTATTTTCAATTCGCAAACATTACGGCCTTTCAAAACATGTGTAGACGAACGCCGCACAGAATCGTTTTTCGTTAGCAACGACTAATCTTGGTGTACAGTTAAATACATTACATTTTTTACCACTACCTTCCCGTATTCTCTCCTACAACGGTTACATCGTACGAAGTATGTCCGTTTGTTTTTTATCATTTTATCGACGATTGAAATCGGATGTATACCGGTATGTTTGTTATTATGTTAAATAAAAATGCCTTGATTTTTTTTTTCTCCCTTTTCAAAATCATCGTTTTCTTGTTTAAGAATCCCCAGATATTCTGTGTAGGTATTTCGACAATTCGCCAGAAACATACAACATGTAAGATGCAGTTCTACAGTATCTTTCCCGATAGTCGTAATTCTATGTGGGGGAATCTTCTTTTTTTTTTTCTCCGAGGCCAAAAGCTTGCGTGACTCATAACACGTTAACGATGACGTAACTGTACGTCCGGGAATCGATACTAAAGGGGAACGTTTCCATTTCCTTTTTTTTTTTTTTTTCCATCAATTACAATACATTACCATTCTAGTCCCCGCCGCATCCTTTGGGGGTCAAAGCGGGGGGTCGATTTTCAGTAATAATTCAACATGTTGGACTATGCCTAATGTAATATAATAATACACTACACTACAGCGAGGGTGGACTGTACCTGTTATTAATAATAATTAAAAAAAAAGGATGCGAATAATTATCGAAATATTATATTATATTCATAACGGAGGCGTTCTTTGTCCTTGACGGTCCTTAGCTGTAGTTCATACGCAATAGTATACGCGCTTGAACTATTAATTAACCTAATTAATATTCGTAAACAAAACTATAACACTATATATATATATATATATATATATAATGAGTTAAATTTCTTTTTTTCGTTTATGTGATTATTATTGTATAACAATTTTTTGTTTTCACATGACAATTATGAATGTAATGACAATTATGTACCTTTGTACAAATTTAAACAAAAACAAAAATTTAACATAAATATTGTTTTATCAAATATTTAAAGTTTTACGAAATTTATTGTTTACATAATATGCAAATTAATAAATAATAATCCGTTTAACCGTTATTGTGTTGGGTTTTTTTTTTTTTTTCATTCTCACGTTTTCTTATATAAAATGAAAGTTTGAGAAAATATCAATCAAAGAAGTTTGATTATATCGCTTTTGTTTATTATTGTTATTTGTACTCTTAATTTGTATTTAAATATTCTCGTTAAATAAATTGGATGTTATTTTATGCGGTTTTAATATCTCCCAAAACGTTTTGTTTTTTTTTTTTTTTTCCGGTATGAGAAGCTGAAATTATGCATTTGAAATAATAAATACATTTCCATTTCTCCGTGAAACCTTTTTAAACCTCTGGAGAATTTATTTAATATGTGGAAATATGAATGGCACGCGTCTCTGCAGATAGTGTTTAGAAAGTCTGAAAACATTTTAGACTACTTATTTATTCGTATACAAACCGCATACTCCCGCAATTCCCTGATTTAATCCTACGTGTTAGTAGTATGTAAATTTTATCGATTGTCCGCCGATTTCAAAGTTTTTTTTTTAAAAAATTGATTGTTGTAAATTTAAATTATGTGTAAAAAGTAACATCTAATCATAATATTCTATTACACGATATGCCCTATATAATATTAATATTATAAAAATAAAATAGCGTCTGTATTATATTATATACACAGTAAGGTCATTTTCCTATTACAAAACAGTATCATTGATCATCTATTGTTATCTTGTTATAATAATCTTTAGTATAGGTAGTCGATTTTTATTATTATTCATACGAGCTTCTTTTTTTTTTTCTTTTTCTTTTTTTTTTTTATATGTACATATAGGTATAGTTCGTGTAAAGCGTTCAAGGCGATGCTGTGCGAAGTAAACGATTTGGCGGGTCAACACGAGGTAATAGCCGAAAATCTCCAATCCGATGTCATCAGAGAAATTAATTATCTGGCCAAGGACATCAAAGAAGAAAGAAAGAAGGTATGCGCACACGTAAAAATGTTATAATACGTAACCAGACG
The DNA here is from genome assembly GCA_902439185.1 of Cinara cedri. Lineage (NCBI taxonomy): Eukaryota > Metazoa > Arthropoda > Insecta > Hemiptera > Aphididae > Cinara > Cinara cedri. The sequence goes on along the minus strand of CABPRJ010000515.1, from coordinate 252,094 downwards.
TTTTTTTTTATGCTCATATATATATATATATATTTTTATTTGGATATGTCATGCCTAATATTATTAGAAATACCTATAATCCATTGTCGTCTCGTTATAATATTTAATATTTTCGAACTATATCTTTGGTCCTATAGGGGAAAAAGGTATCGAGTACATTTTGTACGGCGTCCAATATAAGCAATCGCGTATTTGAAAACGCGCACGCCTATGCCGCGTTTAGACATAAAAAAATTTAAAAAAAAAAAAAAACACTGACTCTTGAAACCGGGACCAAAGATACGTCTGAGTCGTTATTATCGTATTTCCGTTTTTTTACGACTGCCGTTGGTGTTGCAGTTACTCCAGGACAGTGCAAAGTACGTGGCGATGATCAACAACCAGGTGGCGTCGCTGGAACGATCGCGGAAAAACTACGAGAAAGCGTTCAAGGAGGCGGAGCGGGCCTTGGACAATTTTCAACGGGCCGACGCCGACCTGAACCTGTCCCGGGCCGAGGTGGAAAAACAGCGCATGAACATGGCCATCAAGAACCAACACTGCGAGGAGTCGAAAAACGAGTACGCGAATCAGCTGCAGAAAACCAACGAGCTACAGGTACGTGCCGGGCGTATTTGCGCGCGCGGGGACGACGACGACGCCGCGGCGGCGGCGGGAAAACGCCACGCCGAAAGAATGTGTGCCCGCCCGCGTGTTAACGGCCGTTTTAAATGTTCGCATCGTGTTCGCAGAGCCAGCACTATAAAGCGCTGATGCCGGAGGTGTTCAGGCAGCTGCAAGAACTCGACGAGAAACGCATCCGCAACGTTCGGCATTTCATGGCACACTCGGCGGACGTCGAACGAAACGTTTTCCCGATCATAAACAAGTGTCTGGACGGCATAATAAACGCTGCCAATCAAATCAACGAGAAACAAGTATAAACGCCCTGGCCATTATTATAATGTATAAGTACACACCCGTTGTCCTAGAGAGAGAGAGAGAAAAGAAACGTTCATATTTCGGACGCTAGCGGAGTTGACGGGGGAGGAGGGGGGGTGAGAGGACCGCTGTTGTAGTCGGGAGCGATTCTGACCAAAGTTCAATTAAACAATGATAAATAAATAATAAAAACTCGGATAATCTCTTGATAGCTTCCAATTACGTACTAAAAACGGCAACGAAATATTGAACATTTCACGATTTATTGGAAATAAGAAAATAGTTATTTGGTACATAATTGCAACAGAATCGAAATCAACCGTTTTTCCTGAAATATTCCCGATTTTAAAAGACACATTTCTGCCGAATTTTCATTATTTTAATAACAAAGCAAAGAAAATGATTTCTGCAATGCTTCAACTAGAAAACAATTTCAGAAAAAATACTATACTTGAATATTTTTAGTAGAAGAGTGGTTTACGGAGAAAAAACAAAAATGTTTTAAACATACTCTTCATTGTAAAACCAATAATATAAAAAAATTATAAATAATAACAAAATATAATGGCATTATGTCTAACCCTATGCAACATTGTACACTATACTTACATTGAGTGGTCTGTTGAATTTCGAGACATGGTTCCTGTTTATTTTTAACATTTTTTTTTTTTTCAAGTACCATAAATAGATTTTTTTTGGCGTTTAAAAATACACCGTCATACTTGTAATTATAATTACAATGGTTATTTACGTGCATCCCTTAAAGACAAGCCCTAGGCACTTGAAAATGTCCTTTTATTTATTTATCTTTTATTACTTACAGGACACGATATTAGTGATAGAAAGATATAAATCTGGTTTTGAACCGCCTGGCGATTTTCCGTTTGATGATTTAAGCCGTGGCGGTGAATCAACACCGCTCACCATGCCTGGTGGTAACAGTTACATATCTTCAGGTATAGGCGCTCATAGGGCTGAATCGATGACTGTTAAAGGCACCATGTCGGCTGGTAAACTGAAAAAACGGGTGGGCCTATTTGCCATATTTAGCTCCAACAAGGTATGTATGAAAATTAATCCATATTTAAAAAATATATTATCATATATCTTATCTGACTATAATCTTGATTTTAACACTTTTTTTTTTTTTTTTTAATTATGTTTGGAAAAAAAAATATTTATACGAAATGTTATATTGTTCTTCTTGAATATTACTCTCAATACTACCCCAATCTTCTTTCTGTAAGTACACACAATTTTCAAAGGAAACATAGGAACAGCCTCCTAGCCTAAATTTATGAACGTGTGCTCACAAAAGTACTTCAGGAATACTAACCTACTCATGATACTTAATATCGATTGCCCGTCGAATGGATTAATGTATATGTTTTTTTTTTTATTCTAGTGTGATTATTTTTGCAAAGTACCTACATGACAGTTATAAATATCCGATTAATAAAATGTTATAATTAATTTTTTTTTTTTTAAATTTATTAATTATCTTTGTTACTTTTGAATTAATATTAAAACAATTTGAGTTGGTCAGTATGACTGGAACAAATGTGGGGAGTGAGCTTAGTGATCATGCAACAATTTGATTTGATTTGCGCACTCGTGTTTTGGGCAAGCAATATACCTACATAATTTTTTTTATTTTTTAAAAATGTGTTACTAAGTACTCTATAGTTTGAAACTTTTTAAAATCAAACACAAAATAAAAATTTTTTGTGTTGTAAATTTTTTTTGTTTTTTTTTTTTTAAACTACGGAGACTATTTAATACAGAAAATTTTAAAAAACTGGCGTTAGACTAATTATTATTATTTGACAACACTAAAAATAACAAATTTTAAAAAAAAAAATAACCAATTTAAAAAATTAGGTTTATTGTAAATTATTTTAAAGCAGTATTGTTTTTGTTAATATACTTATTTTTTTTTATTTTTTTTACTAACTGCATGGTTAATCACGCTTGCTTTATATGTTTTACATGCACTCTGAAGCTAATGGATGTATGCAGTTCTGTCAAGGTATACTAAATATTGTATTTAAATTTTAAATGTTTTTCAATTGTATACCTCATAAAACCATTAATACATGATTATAACAGAAGTTCATTACAAAATAAAGAAAAAAATTTTTACTAATAGGAATTAAACTAATTAAATTGTTACTATAATACTTGTGTAAGTGCTTTTCAAATGTCTATAAACTTATATTATCAAATATTAATATTACCTATCTATTTAGTTTATGAACTTGCTTTTAATTACAATTGCTTTATTTTAACAATACTTACAACAGCTATTTTCAAGATAATTAAAATATTGATAACAATTAATAATTTTTATTTTTGTGTAACTAGTTCTTACTTATCAAAATTAAGCAAGTTTTTGTAAAAATTTCTGAGTTATTTCCCTAAATTTGTACGACTTTAATATTATTAAATTAATATTTAAATGGTTTTTTTTTTAACAAATTTTTCATAAAGCTTAAATTAATTAATTAAACTTTTATTACATCAATGTTTTTCATTTTTATTTTATTTGTTTTATTAAAAAAATCACTATTAATATTTAAATTGTATACACAAATACATAATATATAACTATTTTATCTTAAACCCATTTTGTATTCATAATATTTATGTAATTTATTATAGAATAATCTTTCATCATCTGGTGATAAGGATGATTACAGTGAATTACCACCAAATCAACGTCGAAAAAAGATCCTTCAAAAACTAGATGAGATACAAGCAAAATTACATCAAGAAATAGCGGCCAAGTATAAATGATTTACAAAATACCTAAATATCTTTAATATGTTATCTGAACTCATATGTACTTTATATAATGTTTCTCTAGAGATGGTCTAATGAAAATGAAAGGAGTTTATGAATCGAATCCAGCCCTTGGTGATCCTATGTCTACAGAAGGTCAACTGAATGAGTGTTCTCAGCGTATCGATAAACTTAATTTAGACATGACTAGGTATCAGGGACTTTTGCAAGAAGTCGAATGCAATGGTAGCCCTGCTGGTACACGTAAACATGAACCAGTCGAACATAATGGCATTGGTAATGGTAGCACTAACAATTTATCTAACCACAAGTAAGTAAATTATAATAATTGTTATATTTTTAATTTTAAATATTATATTACGCCCTTAGTAGATTAAATACATCCACAATAGATGGGAAAGCTCCTCTTGGAGAAGATGAATCGTTAAGCCGTTCTGCGTCCGATTCTAGTGTTTCTATACCTGCTGTTGGAATAAACAAGTAAAGTTTTAAATATATTATGGCATTGATTATACAATAGGCAAATAACCTATAATATAGAGATATTTGATCCCACAGTTGATAGCTAAATATTAATACTGCATTTGTATATTGTTTAGTCAATGATAATATTATAATTTATCTTTAATATGTTATTAACAATACTGTTTTACAGTCGGTATTCTGGTGAAACTGTCAGTCTGGGCGCCTCACGTAATTCATTAACAAATGAAGATGATCCTCCACCTTATTATGATATTCATGAATTGCCACCGCTTGGTACATGTACTGCTCTCTATGCATTTGAAGGTAAAAACAATAATATTATTATTATTAAGAGCTAAATAAACAGGCATTTCATCAAAAATACATATTTTTTCTATTACTGTGCATATGCCTCAGTCTTGAAAGACACTGTACAATAACCATGCCTCCACCTCCAACCCACCATTTTGTATCCAGTTCAGTCCATATCATTCATTGAAAATTATCATTTGAATTGTTACATAAATTATTATCTGTGATATCATCTCAGTCATGACTAGGGCTCGAAAGTTTAGGAACCAAAAAGGCCAAAATATACACGAAAAAAAAAAAAATTCTTGTGCATAAAAAAATGTTAAATATGCAAACAATTATTCAGTTTATTATTCAAAACCATATAATGTTATTAATATACACAAAAAATATAAAAATTAAAAGATTAAACACGAATCGCACCATTGGCGTTAAATTAATAATAATAGACTGAAACAGTAAGAAATAACAATATATAATTTTGTTAAATAATATTGAGTTTTAAATTTAATATTATTTAAAATAAATTAGTTAAAAAAAAAAAATGTTTAGAAAATATTAAATATGCAAAAATCAACAAAATATGCATTTAAATGTTTCATTTTTAAACTCTCTATTATATAAAAAGTATTTCTAGATAAGTCTGCTATAAATTCAGTGCAACAACCGTGATAAAAACATAAACCAATTTTAATCAAAATTGTTTCGCTTATTCGTTTGGGGTACACTTCATGCGGCGTAGAACAATTTTTCTGACATGTCTGTTTATTTAGCTAAGGTTTAGCTAATATCACACCTCATGTATTCTGCTGATTTAACAACCGTTTTAAATACAATTTATTATCCATATTATTAAAATAAAATTGTTAAAAAAAAAACTGGAATGTTTGATTGTTAGTCCGTTTTACTTATCGAAGTGTTCAATTATACTGCAATAGCACAATATAATATGCGTCTATATCACAATATTACTATTCATAATTTAAATACACTTCTGATTTTCCAGGTATGTCTTATCTAAATTGACTAACACTCTACTATCTAAAAAACAAATTTAAAAGAATAAAAATTGCTCTTATTAACAATTGATGTAATATCACAATTTATGGTTACAGCTACAAGTGAAGGCTCAATACCAATGTTTGACGGAGAGGAACTATTAATCATCGAACAAGATCAAGGAGATGGTTGGACACGTGTTAGAAGACAACCTCCAAATATCGAGGAAGGTTTTGTACCAACCTCATACATCTCTATACACTCCAGCTGAACAGTATAATTAGTTTCAAACGTCTACGACACCCTTTAACATTAAAATCAATCATGTACATAGTAAACTAAATCCCCTATCCATATAATATAAGTATATCATAACTGTAGATTATGAGATTTTTTTTTTTTATATATATATAAGGTTGTGAAAAGTGCCAATTTCTAACGAAAAAGATATATAAACGGTCGAGCTCAAGTTGTCATGTGTAATTATTATTATTTTTTTATGTTAGACTTTTTTTTTATTACTCTCAGATAATCAAATATTTCTTAAACCAATGTGCAATTTCAAATCCAGTGGCAAATATTAATAATCTCGCTTGACATATTATTTTTCTACTTGTGCCGCTGTTTTAACATATTCCTTATCTTCTAACTTGTTGAAAACTATTAGGGAATTGAATAATGTTCTTCTTATTTTCAACTTAAAAAAAGTTTCCGTCCACTTTTATTTTATTATTATCTAAGTTCTCTTTAGTTCCAAGTATTATTATTATTTTTTTTTTTTTTTTAACGCTATTGTTTTTGTTTTTTTACTCCATTTATTCATTTCAGTCTGAAATATTGAAATAACAAAAGTAGCAATTTTGTCAATTAATGACCTATTTGAGTGTTTGTAAAACATACATTAAAAAAAAAAACCAGGTTGTGTTAAAGTTATACATATACATTATAAATACTCAGACAAGTGTTTATTATGTATAATATATATTATATATATATATATATGTGTATACGCATATATTTAATGGTTAAAAATTAATTAATTATATATATATATTTTTCAAACATATGTATTACTAAAAAAAAAAAAAAAATAATGAAAACAATGAATTATTATTATTTGAATAAAATAAGCTTAAAAATTAAAATATAGCAATATTTACAAAATATTAGCGAACAAAATTAACAGACTACATTTTTATAAGTAGTTATATTATATATTTTTTTGTTATTATATTATTATAATCATTATTATTTATATAATCCTAATAATATTATAAACCGTGTTTTTTATTTATTTATTTCAAAACCCATGCAAGCGGATACGTGGGGTATAAACGTATACATAATGAATATCTAATCCCGCCATCCACCGATTTGTATATAATAGATAAAATATATAATAAATTGCCTGAAACATATCATTATTTATTGTCTCATCGTATGTACATTAAACATGTAAACATTACTAACCATGAAATTATGTGTGAAATATAACCATGTGTAAAAGAAATTAATTTCATTCTATTATTATCTAAGAATATTATTTGTTATTTATTAAATTACTGAAAAAAAAATACAACTTATCGGTTTATGTTTTCTTTATTAAAAAACTAAGAATTCGAGCATTGAGGTTAAATTAGGTTGTGAAAATCTCGAATTCAAAGTAGTTTTTTTTTTTTTCTATATCCCATGAAAAAATTGAACCAATGTTTAATAGAAAATTTGAGTTGCAATTTCCTTTAATTAAAATATTTGTATCAGAATCAGTTAAGGACATTAATTTAAAGCCCACTTATCAGTTGTTGTATTAACTTAGCTACATTTTTCTCATTGTGTATTGTTCTAATACGAAAACTGAGTTGTCACACGCCAAGTGACCATCAGAGCTACTCAGACTATGAATAGCACTGTATTACCACCTACCGTTTTTTAAAACGCGCACTAAACTTTTTCCATTTCTCCCAAACGTAGAACCACTGAAAACATGAAAAAAGGCCACTTGTCACGTGACGATTACGATTAACTTTTTGCCTTGTGTACTATATTAAGAATTTCCAGTTTTTGTGTGCCTTTACACACACACACACACATTAATATATTATGAACTAGGTTTATCTTGGTTGCCTAATACTAATATTGTTGGAAAGAGATAGCTTACACCTGTATATATTATTATTCTAAACATGTTATCTTTGTTAAAATTGGCCTCGTCTCAGTATTAATGGGACAATGACTATAGATGGTTACTATCTCTGTCAACAATGGTGGCTACTGTGCTTCTTTCTACTACTTATCAGTCCATAATGGGCCTATTCTATATGAATGGACTGTCCATTTCTTTATAGTTGTATGTCATGAACATGTCAGTGTTGCTACTTGCTACACATATACATTGTTACTTAATACTCACCAGGTCCCAAAATAAAATACATTTTCAATTCTGAATGGTGAATTTTTTAAACTCGTTTTTTAATCTGGTTAGTGCATTAGAAAGGTTATAATTAAAATATCTGTTTCTTTTTTTTTATATATATATATATATATATATAATACAATTGAGAAATTGAAAACAAACGACAACGGTTTTCAACAAATTATCGCACGTAGGTTATGCATGAAATTTTGGACATAATTTTTTTTTTTTTTTTTCGAAACCCGGCTTGTGAAATCGTAAAAACCGTTGTCACTAATTTCTTCAACTAAATTTTACAATCAGTAAGTACCTACACAGCGTTAGAGGCACAGGCAGTAGGTACCGCCGTCAATACTTGCGTTTTCTTTTGAACTGTTCGCATAACAAAAGGTACCTATAGACAGGAGGTATCTAATTAAATTTAATGAAAACGAAAATGACGATAAAACCGATGTTTTGAAAATACTTAATGTTTACGTACCGCCGACGTCTCTTCATCCGTTGCCGTCCATCATCGTTTCCAAAATATCATATTTACCTACTCGACTCGCCCATTGTGCCGGGCGGACGCGCGCGCATTGTTTTCTGGCCAACAAAAGACGGCGGCGGCGGCTCGCAAAAGATTTATTTGTTTTTTTTCTTTCGGTCTCGTCCTTCAAAATGTTCGTTGAACTCGTATCGTAAACGCAAACACTTTGGTACTTACTCATCGGGGTGGTATGCGTTGACCTGACCTAATCGCGTACAATATTTTCGTGCCCATATAATATTATAATGGACTCGGGTGCTCCCATTATTGCGCTCGAATACTTTATCCCTACTAAATGTTCTAATGGCGTTTTCTATGTCGTAGAAAATGCGTGTAATTTTTCCAGAAACTGTTGAAAATCGGAGGCGAAGACAATGACGAAACGCTCTTAATACATAATAGATTTCGCTACCGTTGTCTGTGAACGCCTAAAATTGTGATTTGTTGACACTCGTGTCTTGGACGTATGAAATTCGGAATAGGTACAGCTTCTTTTAGCAACCCTTGCCCCCCCCCCTCTCCATCGGATAAAATTCAGTCCTTTAACACGCATAGCTTTTTTAGAACCGGCTTTTGAATTCCCCATTGTCGAGTTCGGACCAAGCCATTTATGTATTCATTATTATCCACTACCTTAATATCCTAATACATAATATCCTCTCGTTGAACATTTCTGGACATGCCACTATTTTAACATATCTCGTAATTTAATGTTACATATTATTATCATATACAATACATGCCTAGTATTAGGTACAGTGCGTGTTCTTAAATTATCGGTTGGCGTATTAAACACTCAATATTTGTATACGTTGTTAACCTATCCAGCCTGCTAAACGAATTGGGCATCCGTATAGACGGGGTCTGGACCTCCCCCCCCTCTCCCGGAAATTTTGTTGTATGCTGAGGTGCGTTTGTAAGACACTCACTGCAGACGAGTGTAAAGCCGCGAGCGTTATGAATAGGGTTAGGCACTTCTAGAATTTGCATATTATTTTGGAATAATAAAAAAAAAAAATAGCAGAGTGAAACATAAATACTATTCACCGTGTAAGAAATCTATCAATCTTAAATTTTATTTTCCGTATATTACAGAGTACAGTTTTTGCTTTTTAGAGCATATTTTAGCAATATACCTAAACAAAAAAAAATCGTGTACAGTTGTACAATAAAATTCCTTTTAAATTTGTGCGGAAAAAATAATTATATAAAAAGTAAACTGAAAACCCCCCGAAAGAACCTTTTTAAATTACGAAATGATTTTCTTATTAGCATTTTTATTTTATTTATCAAGAAACAATATTATCGGTTTGATTTATAGTTATCAAAACCTATTAAAGAACACAACTTTATTTATCACCTTATTAGATTTGAAATTAAATAATAGTATTTGATATCGAATTATAAATTATTTTTAAACGACAATATAAAAAAAAATTATAAATAAAACAAATTTGTATAGTAGTTACGCTCAACTTTTTTATTTCACTATTAAGTAAATAGTAAAAATAATAAAGTAAAAACAAAATTATTAAAATGGTTAATACTCATAAATAAATATAAGTATATAAATAAAAAAATTTAATAAAAATCAAAAAATGAATGAATGTGTCGCCTGTTTAAACAAAATTAATAAAATGGTTAATACACGATAATAGGCAACGCATTCATTCATTTGTTATTCTTTATTTCTATATATAAATTTTGTATTTCTGCTCGGCCAAAATAATTTTGTCTACATAAAACCAAAAAAAAAAATTAAAAAATTCCTATAAATCACTGAAAAATTGACGGAATATTTCAAAAATTTTACCAGGCGTAAAAAATAGTAACTTAAGTATTCTGTGAAGATGTCAGGTCTCTAAGATTATATCTAACCGAATTACAAAAAAAAAAAAAACAAATCAAAACTAACGGAGACCGTTATCGTGTACATTTTCCCATTTTTTTCCCAAGTTTTTCCAGTTTCTAGGTTTCTAAACGCAAATTTTGAACCCTATGTTCTCGGTGTGTCTGTGCTACCGTACGGGTTGTAGCCCCGTTAGCAGTTACTTGTACACACAATTACGGTTTTTGACTTTGGGTATTAATAAGAAACGTTATCGATTGACATATTATACTCCGTCACGTATTGTTATTATTATTTATTTAAATATAAAATACACGCTGTGGCCAATAGGCTGTCAAAGGTATCGAAATATAAGCACGATAAAGGAATTTTAAAAATGTCCCGTCAACCATAACATTGTGCTCGTCGATCGGAACGGGATTTCCGATATAGAAAAGTCGTGATACATAGTCACGACAAAAGTCGTTGATATTCAATATAATAATCGCGATATAAAACGGAAATTAAACGTCCAGAATACTTCTCGTGTTAATGATATATCGGCTGGTTGTTCTTGTAATTACATCGAAAGAGTTTATTCGATAAAATATCTAGCAACGCATATTGATTCCCAAATTTAAACGGAACATACATATAGATTATAGTATGCGTTTAAGTCGTAAATTCTTTTATGTTTTTTTTTTTTTTTTTTAAAAAACACAAGATATATTCTCGATAAACAACAACTGAGAATTGTTTATACTTCCTTAGTTCAAACGATAATTGCATTTCGTATTGAGATATGGGATCGGGTGGGGGAGGGTGGTACCTTTGATATCCATTTGAACAAATTAAAAATCGACTATAAATAAAATTATTACATTTATTTCCGAAGTTCCTGTTTCTCACTTGCACTTAATGCATTTAATAATGAGGCGAATGTCTTAGGTAAGCTCCTAACTAAATGTACTATCCCATTAGGTTTTAACCATAAAATGTATTTGCCATCTTGTAACCGCAATTATAATATCAGATACAGGAATAATATAAATGCGTTTGCTCATGATTGTAAAAAACAATCTTTAGATAAAAGTCGCTTAAATCGTGCAATTTCACTTTGTAGGCAAATGGAAATAAATATTAGTCAGTTCAATAACTATAAAAATGTTAAATATTCCGTAATGAGGAAGATAAATTTATCGTGGACTTAACGAATTGTAATGTGTTTATAATATAACATTTCAGAAAAGTCGTTTGCTACAACAACGAAAAAAAACGCGCGCGCACACGAGTCTTAAAAAAAACCCAGGTACGATATAATTTTTTTCCGTTTCCTGTACGGATATTTTTCGTTTTTCTCTCGTGCATACACCACGACAACAATGTTTAGAATAAAATATTACGACGGTCTGCGATTCGCGGTCGAACGAATCGCTCTGTATGTTCGTAAGCAGACGGAATAACGCTGTGCCACACGACTGGCGTCACGCAGGTGGAAACCGGTCGTCGTCTTTTGTCGGCTCTGTCGGTTCGCGCGCAGCAATGCCGACGGTGACCCTGCGTGCGTTAGAGGGGCGTGTGTCCGTGCCGCGGCCACCCCGCTGCTGTTCCTCTCCGCCGCCTGCCCCTTCGCCGCCCCATCACCGTGGGAACCGAGTATCAGGTTGCCCCGGTGCTCGAGTACCATACCGTACGCGGCATTTATGACCGAGACCGCGGGCCCCGGACACGGGGTATTGTGAAATGTAAACATTACACGTGCGTTTTGAAATGTTCGATTCATAGCGACAGACACGGAGCAGAGTATACAAAACACCTCCGGGACTTCACGCAAAGGCGACCGTTGAATCGGTTCCCGATGTATCAGTTAAAGTACCCCCCCGTCGACCATTCAATCGGCTCCGGAGGAACACAGTGTTGAATTGGCTCCTAATACCATTTTCAACGAGTGTATCCATTCATAATAGAAACGCGGAAAGAGTACCAATGGGAAATTAATATTTTCAGCGACACATTGCCGGATTACTGCTAAAAATTGTCGAATCGTTGAGCCGATAACGCGTTCGACGGCCACGAGTCAACTGTATTAGATATTTCTACCAGACGGTCCGTTTAAGTGGGTACACTCGTTATCCCGGAAAGTAATAACTTTTTTTCGAAATCTGTTTTCTCGAAAATTCAACAAACAAATAGCTGTACAATTGTATAATTATGTCATCCTCGTGTTTGGGGGGTATCTAGCTACTTTTGTTTTTCAGACGGCGACCTGTATTAAACATTCCGCACATAGATGGAGTATTAGTTAAACTAAATTTTAACGTTAAAATTTCCGATTACCGTCAATCAGTCTACTTTTAAGTTTGGGTGGAATTTCAACACTAAAATTATTTCAACTAATATTCCGTCTATGTACGGGTTTTTTTTACTGTAGGTTGTCATTTCGAAAAACAAAAGTAGATAGTGGGTTTGTAATGGAAAATAATGGTGACAAAAAACAACATAAATATGTAAATTGTAGAGCGGCTTCGGACAGCGATTTCGGAAAAAGTTAATACTTTCCGGCACGATGAGTGTTCCTACTTAAATGGATCGCCCGGTATATTAAGCTATTGACTGCTTAGAATCAATTGTATCTGATATCGTACAATACAGTGACCGCAGTTCGGATTTTAGTATTCACGTATCGACAGTTTTAATTTATTGAGTGCTTCGGTCGTCGAAAAAACAAAACGTGAACAAGGAAAATGAATTCACGCGAACCTTTTCATTCTACGTTTTAGTTCTCAATTTTCTTTTTTCCACGCCCAAATATTAACAATTTCTTGAATGTATTGTAAATAAGATGTTCAAGGCGATACTGAAATGATTGTCCGTACGAATTCGGTGTGATATCCGGATTTCAATGTGTACATTTTATACAAGCACTGGCTAACGAATGTAAGCCTACTAAATAATCAAATTTATATTTTAAATTTTTCAATGTATACATTACAGTTATACTAATATTATTGATATTTTCATTTGATTCTAATATTTGTATTGCAGATTATTTATTTATTGTATTGAACAACGTCGATAGCCAATGCGTTTATGAAACCTTATGTCGAGGGAGCCGATACAATAACCCCCTGCACGCGAACCGCGACTTTGAAAACGGCTGCATCTGAGTTCCGTCCCAATAACATTTTTTTATACCAATTCCGTCCCGGGTAAAAAGAAGGTTAACTAAATTACAATATTACTTTTTGAAAGGATTTTTTAAAAAATCTGCTTCTAAATGGTAAAAAAAAAAAATGAAAGAGAGCAATTAAATTGGCACGGGCAACACCGGGCGGCGGAACAGTTAGCATAAATGATGATTGTTTACAAATGTGGGGAAAAAAACAATTTTTATTTAGTTTGCGCACGAATTTAGTTTATACAGTGATATTTTAATTTTGTACTAAACATTGTTCGAGTAAAAACAACAAAAAAATTATGCAAAAATTGACGTCGACCTTGCCAGGATTCGAACCTGGAATCTTCTGATCCGTAGTCAGACGCGTTATCCGTTGCGCCACAAGGCCGATATGTACGGTTAAGGAGTTTTCAGTTCCCTAGGTTACTCAAAATATAATAATGACAGTAATCATTTATATTTTTATTTATAACTTTGATTGAAATACGAAAAAATAATTGTAATCAATTTTTGTCTAATCCGTACACGGACCATTTAAACAGGCACGTATTGTTGGTCAAAAATAATGACAAAAAAACGATGCAAAAAATTAGGTCGACCTTGCCAGGATTCGAACCTGGAATCTTCTGATCCGTAGTCAGACGCGTTATCCGTTGCGCCACAAGGCCTGTGTGTATACGTGGCAAAACCCGTACTAATAAGCCGTTCTCGGTATCAATATTTATACAATGTCACAGCTGATAATATTTTCAGATTGATAACTGGTAATAATAAATGCAATTTCATTAATCTGCAATTTAATTCGAAGCTTATGGGCCTCATCATCCATGTGATAACTAATAACTGTTATATCTATTTCATTGCATCTATGTTATATTGTGATAACTGTTATATCTGTGAAATATTATTAACGATAACGGTCTTGGTTACCGCGGTAACAACAGTAAAAACTAAAAAGATAGATTGAACCGTAACTATGTATAATTAATGTTAATAAGCCCGCGGGTTTCGAATTAAACGACTGTCGCCCAAGCAATTAAATGGACAACACATAGTTAACAGTTAACTGTCTAATATATAATTTATTTCGGTGGATTTAAAGGGCGGGGGGGGGAGTTTGGAACCTCTAGACACCGATATAATTTCAATAAAATGTCCTGCAGTAGTAAACAGGTGTCTATTGATACGTACCCTTGAAATACATACCAATGATTTTTCAAGACCCCTCCCAGAAAAATGTCGAAAATCCGCCACTGATCATTTACCTATATCTGCGTACGGTATAATAACATGGTGATGAAAAAAAAAAACACTGATAAAAATCGCTATTATTACGTCGATCGACTGCAGTTTTTACGATTTTACGCAGAATACAATATTGCATCGATCGACATTGCTGCGTGGCGACTTGAAATCCATGTAACTATATGTAGGTATGTACGGCGGCGACGTGGCGTGGTCATGACGGGTAACCGGGGTCAACCCCTCCCATTGATTTTGTTTTTATTCATATCACTAGCTATACCTGTCTAAATATTTCATTATATTATCTCGCGCTGTTATAACGATACTCGTCTACCTATATAAACCTATGCAACAAATACATAACGTTAAAAGCAAACCACTCCTGCGATCCCGTCCCGATTATATTTTGATAATAAATTGTCACGGCTTTTCCACGTTGACCACATAAGATAACCGACAATATTCCACGCTAAAACATATTTACGAAAAATATTAAACCCGCCCGAAAGTATTTTAATAAAAACGTATACTCGCCCATTCTATGTGTATCCTGAAAATATTAGTCACGAAAAGATAACGTCCGAAAAACGTTCATCCAATAATAGGTATTAAAATCAATTTACCGAAACGTATTTGGTCCAAATAAAAGGATACAGTACCTATTATATAGGATGTGTACAGTACAGTACCTATACAGTCCCTGTTATACGGATGAATGCCATTAGTGACAGCTGAAACTTTTAAGATTTGCATATGCCACGCTAATGTATCGTGACCGACTAGGTACTTGGTATGCGTGTGGGCATAAGACATTTTAGGATGCAATACGATTATGTAAAAATATTTTATTCGCATTTATTTTCGATGAGAATGCGTAGTTATTACTATTATTATAAAATATTTGGCGGCCTAAATACGGTTTTAACAAAACATGTTTCTCGTTGTATATTTGTCGTACGGATATTACTCGGCTAAGCTGCTGTTTCATGTTAGTACGAAATATTTTCGGATACTTTACGAACCTCTTTTTCAACAACTGCAGTTCTGATCTCGGTTTGTTCATATTGATAAAACTGTATATTCAAACATACCACGGGTTATAGATACATAAAAGTATTAATACAAAATTAACAAGAATTGTATACAAACGTGACTACATTTGAAAATAATCACCTCCCATCCATTGCAACTGGATAGGTACCTACATTATCGGTTTCCCACAACGAACTTGACACGGAGGTAGTCCAGAAGATTTTTATCCCTCCCAAAAACTAAATGAGAAACAAAAAAAAAAACAAATGGACATACTTTACATGGTGGGTCGGCCACTGATATGGATGAGAAGTTGTGAAGGCAGAGGGGAAATTTAATGTACATCTGTACGCAACGAAAAAAGATTCTGAGCGGATTTCGGTTACGCATGTTTTAAAAAATCAAAATATTTACGATTTTAAAGTATAAATTTCGTAAATTTCCCAGTTGTTCCCAATTTATCAAGAAAATTCCTGGGAAATCAAAAAACGACTTGCCTAAGGTACCACCCGAGACAAAATTTCCTTTTAGAAAAAATGTTATACTTGAAAATCGGAGTAAAACTGCAGGTAGAAAAGTTGTTTACAAATAAAAAATAACAATAATAAACATCAATGTAAAATCTTTTAGGTTCTGAGCGGCAAATAAAGTACCTACCAGAGAAGTAATGAAGAATAGAGTGGGTACACGTATTCGGCTGCCACTAGTCGCGAGAACTCGGCTTAGAATATAACGCCCCCTTTCCGCCCGGGACCAAAATAGTTTCTACATTATTGATTTCCCCCGAAATGGATTCCTAATAAGTAATAATCTCCTGATATCTATGTGCGATCAATACGAACGGGGAGGTTTTTCGTTGAGCAGGAGAAGAAAGAAGCTTCCTAAAAGCTCTGTAGACTAGGAGAGCGTTCGCTGCGACATAACAGTCTACTTGGTAGAATAATAGAAGGACCCACAGACAGGAAGAATAGCCGAGGAAGACCGCCTCTCGAATACGAAAGCCAATTAGTCAAGGGTCCAGGGTGTGCGACATTACAATGGACTAACGCGGAAGGCAGAGAACCGCGAAGACTGGAGGAATGCTGCCAACCGGCCCCCGGGCAATTAACAGAAAAAAAAAAAACAACTATGTATGGTGTTCGTATTGTAGCCAATGGAAGTTTTGAATTATGATTATTTTACGACGCATTGTCTCATTGACAAGCGATACCGGGCCGTATGCGTAATATGGACAATAGCAATTACGATTATAGTAACAAATTGTAAACCGCGTAATTCAGTTTTATGCGTACCTACTTATTTGCGACTAGCCGGGCAAGGCCGAAATTCGAATACAATTAAAATGGGTTTTTGTCAAAATTATGAAATTATAAAAAAAAAAAAAAAAAAAAACAATATAATTATTGATATGTACATATGTATTTGTTACACATACTGCGCGCGTATTATATTTAATGAACGATATTATTTNAATAATATTTATTTATTTTGAATTTGTTTTCATTCGTTATTTAAAACGCGTCAACATAAAATATATCTCGTGTTTTTAAAGGTTTTTTTTTTTTTTTTTTTTAATAACACTATGAAACAGGTGGTACATAATAATTTTAATGGTCGTTATATTGTCTGTTCATCTTTGTGCGTACATGGTACATGTACAGCACACGAATAACTCAACAATTCATCTATACATATTTTAATTATTCTTACTCTACATAGCTAGATCACAGAATAAAAGAACCCGTTTGTTATTTTTAAATATTACGGTACGAGATGTTTTCGGATTTCGAGCTGAGCGACGAGTGTATTGGATTTATACAATGTGTGTTTTAATTTTTTTTTTTTTAAATTTATTTAATGATATGATTTTTGATTCTTCCTAGTAGTTTCGAAATAATTAGGGAAACATAGGGAAAATGGAAAAGTTGAACCGGAAAATAACGGTCTCGTTATTTTCGATTTCGTGTTTTTATCGTGATTAGATTAAAAACAAACTGAGAGATCTTCACGGAATAATTTTTTTTAGATGAAATTCTGCCGATTTTTCAGAAATGTAAAGGCATTTGGTATTTTTAAGTTTATTTTAGTTTTTATTTGGTTTTATATGGATAAAATTGTCAAATAGAAATAATTGTTGAACATTTAACATCAGGTTCGTATAAGTTATACTCAGTGGTAAACAAAAAGTTATGTACACATTATAAACAAAAAAAAAAAACTACTGAGAACAGCAGTTTTGTTAGCATCGCATTTAAAGTTTAATTTTTAATAAAAATCGTAAAAATCGCGTCACTGCGTGTTATATTTAAATGTATGTGGATATTATTTGTTCAGCCCGCGTAGTTTTTCTTCCCCGTTTTAGCCCCGCTTCGTAGTAGGTATTATAAGAAGGGTTTCAGCTTGAAAGAGGTGCATTTGAATTACGTGATTCACAAAAAAACGGGCGGGTGTGACGTGGGTGCATGGGTATTCAAAAATATAACAAAAAATAATTTGTTTTTACAAAATAAAATTTATTAAAAGAATTTTGGACAGCGGTAATTCGATAAATTTGACGAATTTTAATGGAATTTGTTAAATTTCAATACATTCGTGAGAGGGTGGGGGTGTTCTTGGTTGAGATCGGTGGGTGAGTGGGTGGAAAATTTAATCGGTGATTCGAGATAAAAATACTTCGATTCGCCACTGATTACGAGTACTAAGTACTACGCAATTTATTTTATTACCCAGTCAGCTTTCGTATAAATAACTGTCACTAAAGTTTAATACAGATTAAGTTTAATTCTGTAACACTATAAGAACCTGTGGTCACATTGGTAATATTTTCTCTGACTTTCGCGTTTTCCAAACACGGAATTACGATAGTTATACAACTAGTAAACATAAATTTTGGACCGTTTATTTGACGGCGGAGGGGTTTGTTCACAGTTGAACATGAAAGCAATTCGCGACCGGTTGAAATCGATCGTTAGAATACAAGTTGCGAAAAATCGTCAATTATTTGTTTTACGGTTTTTAACGACGACGTCGGTGACTTAACCTTACGGAGAAAACGTTCCGCTGAATATGCACTAACACGATTCAACGGTTTTTGTTATTTGAAACCGATTCGTTATGATATTGTGTCGGTTTTTTATTATCGGTATTATCACAAGAATGCAAAATGCGCTCAATATTTATTATGCATACAGGGGATGGGACATAGTCTGAGGGGGCTGTACACATTTGGTAAGGTCCATTTACACAAACAATTTTTTTTAGCGAGGAATACATTGGTTTTACTGTGATTTATGCTTTTTTTTCTACCCGTGTACACATTTTCTTACAGAAATCTCGCTCCAATCAATAAACAACAAGATCTTTATTGTAGTATTTTGGATTTAATTTTAATTTTTCAAGTAGTTTTCTTAATAATTTAATAATTTCTGAAAATTTTGATTAATATTTCAAATCTAGTTCCATATAATTAAGTAAATAATCCTCATTTTTTATATGACATGACAAAACCGAAGCATTATAACGAATATAAAATATTTTTAGAAAAAAAAAAATAACCAATAAATTCTTCGCTACAATCAGAAAGGAAAAATATATAAAAAGAGACGAAAGATTAGAATCCCTTTCGCCTTGTGGACAAGGGCTAAAGCCCCCTTAATCCAGCTCTGTATCCTAGCCCTGTAGCTTGTAGGCTCCAGCGAAATAAGAGTCTTAAGAGGAACGAAAATATTTATATCGTTTTCCCGGTTACACACGAATTTTACCACGATATGTTATCGGTGAATAATATTTAAAATAATATTAAACACGGCCATGGATATTGAACATTTTGTTTACACATAGATCGCGCAATAGGTGCTGGTTATCCATCCACCGGTACAACGGTGACTTCAACGAGAGTATACTTTAGACAGTTTTGAACTACACACGTCTACAGAGCGAATACGTTACAATGTTAAAATTCACTCATTCTTGAGTTTCCCCCCCCTCCCTCGGGTAGGACCTGTCTTGGTTGTCTTTTTAATGTTAATATACCGCACGTAAATATACGTACAATATTATTATACTGTCATAATACGTTTATTACGCTCGACGAGTCTCGACCACAATATTATTTCTACGAACATTTCGTGATTCCGGTTATTTCACACTTTCGTCGACGCAATTTGAGTGTTGAAAAATGAAAATGTTATTCGTAAATAGTGTTGTCGAACTCAATAAACGCGCAGGTTAAACAATTGATAATGATCGGATTAATTTCCTTTTCAATCAGAAATTTCGCTTTAATTATTATCAACATCTCTGATGGTTTTTGGTAAACAATTTTGTCTTGTTAATGCATTAGATTAGTCCTTTTTAGATATTATTTCTACTTTTCTCTTAATAATGCGAGAAAACTAGGAAAAATCGGAAAAACAGGAATATGTTTATGGAACGAAAGTTTGTGTTAAAATCGAATTTTTCAATTCAATTTCCTCTAAAGTCTAAAGAATCATATTTGTACGTGATATAATTTCGAAAATATTCTTGTTTATACGTAATTGAAATTTTCTAGTATTTTTCCGGTATTTAGGTATGTTAAAGTAAAATTGAAATTCGTTTTACCACAGCAAACCACCGGTATCACGGCATCCTCTCAACCATATTTTCCAAAACACTTCAAACATTATCAGCCTATTCATCCTGCACCCAATAGTCGCCCAACGTAGTCTCCACCAACAAAACCAGCTGACTGCACTTACTTTGTTTACGCCGCGTACGTGCGCTTAAAATATCGTTTAGAACGTTCGTACTTGATCTCGTAAAATGCCTATACGGTACAACGTTATTCCGTGCATGTACGCTGCAGGCGTGCGGTGTGCGGTGTGCGGTGTCACTTGTTAGTTTGAAAATGGCCGTCAGAGGTCGCGGCGCGAATAGACGTCGACGACTATTATTATACCCGTCGGTGGTCGTTAGGTGGCGACTCGCTCTGGCTCTCTCTCGCTCGCCGTCAATGTTCTCGCTCATTCTTTTGTCACTGAACGAACGAGACGGACGGAGAAGAAAGATCTCAATCCCCACCGTCGCCGCGGACTCGGTGTAACTCCGGTAGTGGTAACCACCGGCACCGGCGAGGATAATATACCGTCTTTCGAACCGAACGCTGTACGCAGCCACGTATCATTATAACGACAATAATAATAACGTAGAGAGAGAGTTCCTACGTAATAATAATAATAATAATAATAAAATACACCGAAGAGAACGACGACGACGACGACGAGAAGTCAGAGAGTTCGTTCCATTACGAAACTCGTTATCGACTCCCTAGTGAGGTTTCTATACGGTGGAAAAAAAAAAATCTTTCGACGGTAGCCGCCTCTGCGCTTTAAACATTTTTTTTTTTTTCTGAAACATAATTTAGTTTAGTCGACCGCGTACAACGTTTTCTTTTTCTTGAGGTTCTGAGCGGACCCCGGCATGCCAGGGTGGTCCCCTAATCGTTTCCCCCAAATATTTTATTATTGTTTTCACTAAAATGCAAACAGGTTGGGTTTTAAATTTCACCAAATAATTGTTTACATATCTAAATGATTTTCCGAGAACCGTATAGAATTGCCCAGTGGGGCTACCTTAAAGAAATGGATACATTTTTGCACCACTCGGAAATAATTTTAAAATTTGACTGGATATTCATTATAAGTCTTATTTAGTAATCAAAACAAAAAAATTTGATTGTAAATTTCGTATTTTTTTTATACGAGTTTTAATATAAAATATTGACAAAAATCGTAAATATTATAACTTTCAAAACATGTTTAACCAAACATAGCTCCGAATCGTTTTCCGTTAGCAATGGCTTACAGTGACTTACAGATATTACAAATTAAATAACTCTATGTATCCTACCTTCCGGACTTTCCACCTACAACAGAGGCACGCCCATCCGTCAAGTTCTTTTTTATTATTATTTAAGTTATCATAGCTCTAATAATGCAATTTGTATTATAAATTTGGTTTTATAGAAATTCTAACAATCGCATCCGTGATAAATTATAAATTTAATATATTTTTAAAAATTATTAAGAAAAATTGCTGATTGCACACTTTTTTTAAAAAATCACATTGTAATAGTTCACGTTGTAGCAGTGTTAGTGTAACATTCTAGTAACAGTTTTCTTCGTATACTACGTAGTGCGTTTAAAGTGTTAAGAAGTATTTTATTTTTTTATTTATTTATCGCAGTGTCGTAGTTTATATACTACAATATTAAATTGTTTACCGCGAATCTCGACATGACGACATCCACCAATAGCATTGGCTATAGTTTTATTATTATTATGACTAGGAGTTCTCAAACAATAATATAGATAGAAGGAGATTTTGTAGAAACGTAAAAAATAGTGCCTTTTTCATTTTGACAGAAACGTCTGAAATTTACACTGTATAACTCTTATCAGCATTTTCTTGACAATTAAAAAATAAAACAATGTTGTTTTAACTTATTCGACTGAGTATTTTCTTTCTTTAATTTAATGTTTTTTTTTTTTTTTTTTTTCATATTTTGATAATTAACACATTTTGGGTCTTTTGGACGTGTATTGCATATGTTTGTCTAACATGCGCGTCTCACCAACATATTCCATTGAACAGTGCAAGTTGTCTACAATGATCGTAATCGGTTTCTTTTTACAACATTAGGTCTGAACGGCCCTTTGAACAATATCCCCACGTTGTTTTTATCGGTTGATGGCCATTTTTTACGCAGAGAATGTTGTTTTTATTATTATTATTATTTTTTTTCGTATTTTTCACGTATTTTTTTTTTTTTAGATAGGTAGATGCCTATTATATATTATATATATATAGATTGTATAGATATTATAAAGTAGATACCTATTATATGTTCGAATAAATATTTTTGTACGTGATCGTCAGGGGTGGCGGCAACGGCGTTTCTCGTTTTTCTATTATCTAGATATACGACGAAAATTATATTTATTTACAATACTCGTTTCGGTGCGAACGTTCTTTTTAACATTTACGCCGTCTCGACGAAATAATCTCCTCGAATCTCTATAACGCCGGGATTTCCATTTTTTTTTTTTTTTTTTTTTTATTAAATTTACGACCTTTTTATCGGATATTATTTCTTCGTTCTATCACGTACATGCCGCTTTGGAATTTGCCGGACTAACGTAATTATTTTTATTCTCGTAACTCTGCGAATCGCAGCTCTACACGCGGTATATAATAAATACACGAATATATAATTATAAACTTGTACGTAAGCCGGATAACTCAGTGGCGCCGAAGCCAGCCAATTTCAAATTTTATATTGCACGATTTATGCATTTATATGCAATACCACACCATCAAACAGGTATCATTCACGAACCACGAAAATATCAGTATTGGAGTTTCTAAGGTTTGCCAACGTTTTGTCCTCGTACAACAACCTAAATCGATTTATTTGTTGATGATACGTATATCAAAGTATATAAGTATATAACTATACATTTTTTGAAAGTTAAATATACATGTATGGTGAGAAGCCATTTTCGGTCAGTTAAAAATTATGGGTATAAGGTTATTATGGTCTTAAACACTTATTTTAGTCGAATCACGCGTGTGTTAAAAAAAGGTAATTGGCGAACTGCACTTAGGCCGAAAAAGGTACCTGCTATTACAGTAAAAATGCTTTAAAAAAAACTTAATTTATAGGTTCGCTCACTATTTTTTTCATTAATTGAGAATTTTAACCAATGGCGTACTTAGAAATTTGTTTTTACATACGTATATAAAATAATAATACCTATAGTTATTATTATTTTTCGTAAAAATACAAAACTGAAACTGTAAAAACTTGAAAAAATTCATTCGTAGTACAAAACTTAAAATAAATGGTTAACATTTTTTTAAATTCAGTTTAAGTTGACGACGCTTATTCATGCGATTTGTAAAGCTGTAAATGGGAAAGGAAATTAGTGTTTTCAACATTTTTGAGTCGAGTTTTTTTTTTTTTCAAATATTAATTTTTGACTCGAATGCAATTTGACCGTTTTGATTTTGGTAAAAAGCGCAATAAAATAATCCAAGTAATAGTAATACATAAATAATACTCTAATACTAGATAGATTTTTAACTATTATAAAATTGATTTTTCTTCTTAATAGTTCTCGGTGACGGGGGGTTTTTTTTTTTACTGATGACTGATTATACTCGTATTATAGCGGTAAGAATACAAATGATAATAAAAATTTAAAAAAAAAAAAAAAAAAACCGTTTTTAAATTTATGTAAATTTATTTAACTCACGAAGTATATTTTTATATTATTGTTACACGACTCGACCGTCGTCTTCCCCGCAGTATAATAATAACCACACCAACTATGTAATCCGTTAATAAGAATATTTTATGCATACATTATACAAACCGGTTCACATAATATATCTACCGAATTATTAACAGATCACGAACACCGAACGTATCAATTTGATTATTGTTCATTTATTATTACGGTTTAAACATCATATAACAACGTATAAAGTCAAAATAACAGGTACAATATTATAAATATTGGGTAGCATTACAGCGAAATCATTTTTAAAAAAAAACACTTCATACCGTCCATATTAATCGCTGTATTTATCTGTGTTTATCTATTTGCCGCCCCTTGGCTAATTTTTTATTTAGCCGTTTTCTCCAGAACAAACGTGCAGGTCCTCGCCAAAAAAAAAAACAAAAACAAAACAAAAAACAAAAACAAAAACTAATGCCTGGTTGCACTAAATATTTACACGGAGATAAATTCTTCGTTATCAAAGTTTTACGACAATGGAAAACATTAGATAATATTCATGTTGTTATATTAATTTATAATTATGTATTTTTATTTTTTATTTTAGTAAGTTATTTTCCTGGTTTTTTTTTTTCTGACTGAATAATTTAAAATACTAATGAATAGTTCATAAGAATAGTCTTCATCGGATACACCAGATATGTCCGATGAAAAAATAATTTTCGAAATATTTACAAGACCTCCAAAATCTAGTGTGATTCGTGAAAGGTGTAATCCTCTGAACAATTTTGACGATTATGAATTTAATTGTCGGTTTGATAACCAGTATTCTAGTAACCTGAATATAAAACAACGATTGAGCAACACTTGTAAATTTAACACATGTTAAAAATTGAATTTATCATTATATACATATTTAACAGTAGAATTTATCAATGAATAACGACAAGTTTGGCGCGACCGGGCATAACTACAATATTTTAAACACGGTTATACCTTATTCGTAATAATTTTCTTTTACCGACAGCGAATTTTAATGACAAAAGGCTGGTATTGCTGGTGGTTGTGCCACTGTTTTAGGATGGAGTTGGAAGATAGAACGTATAGAGTTAGGTATTTCATTCATATATCTGTACGCATCGATACAATGCTAATGTAAAACGGTTCTGCATGAGCAGACAGTGTTGTTGGTTGTATTTTTTCTCTTGTTGCCCGGGTAACCCGTAAATCAACAACAGCTATACAAAACATTGCCAGTTTTTCACATTTATTAAGAAAACTACAAGATCAAAGCTAAACATTAACTTTCTCAATTCACTAACTAGAACAAAAATGTCACAAGAAATTTCTGATACAGTTTTTGATCGGAACACGATTTCTGGTAGAAAAAATGTTTCTATACATAAAAAAAAAACACACGTTGGTACATCATAATAAAACTTTTCTCGTTTCGCTCAGAATCTAACAACTGATTGAAAAATTCGCCCGCCTCCGACATTTTTTTTTATAATTTCGGCACTGGCCGGATAAAATTTTACGAACATTTTGGATACACGTTATAAATCTATTAATCTATATAACTACCTACATTTTTTAAATTTATGAAAATAAATAACGTAATTGTTTAATCATGTGATACTGATTCACACTGTTCTGTTTTATAGCATAGAGCCACTATTATTTTTTATTTTTCATTATTTTACAACGTTGCGTGTATAATTTTTTAATTAGTTTCAAACAATTTTTATACACACTGTCTACAGAAAAATAATAAATACTTTGGATCAAAATATAATAATGGTGAATAGACAGTATTGTTCTTGACGGACAATGTAAACAATATACCCAATATGATAATATTATAGAGACGTTTGGTTACGAGTGCGTAAAGTGTTTATAAGGAAGTTAAAATCTTAACTTTTGTACATCATTCCGTGAATATAATACGATTTCCGCAATAACAATGATGGTTCGAAAAAATGATTGACAGTTGCAGAGACGATTATATTTTGTATCGGGTCGATAATTTGAAGGCCGAAAAAAAAAAAGAGCTGATACTGGGGATGGGAGCGGCCACTGTTGTAGGTGAAAATTTGGGAAGGTAGGATACATAAGGTTATTTCATTTATATCTGTAAGCAACGATAAACCATTGCTTGACAAAAGACGATTCCGAGCGCAGTTTGGTAATGCATAATTTGAAGTGCCGTAATTTTTTTTGCGATTTTCATTTAAATTTAATTTTAAAAAAAAAAAAGTTGTCCGATGATTTTGGGAATTTTACCACGTTTAGGTAAATCCAATATAAGTATTCTTACCGAGTTTCAAGTCTCTACGTGTATTTATAACTGAATTATAGCAAAAGACTTCCAAAAATTAAAATTCCTTAAAAGCTCAAAACTTTTGGCGATGATACAGTAAGAAAGTAAATCAAAAAGGTAACAAATAAGGTATTTTGTGATTTTTCGATTAAATTATTTTTTCTGGTAGAAAACGTCGTTCGTGTTTTTATAAAATAATAAAATCGTGAAATTGTACGTTTTAATACGTTTTTTCTCACTTATGTGCTTTTATTTAAAAAAATGGCGTCGAAAATCAAAAAAATTACACATACAAAGTACAATCTAGAAAACTTAAGCTTTCAGAAAAGTTGCTACACGTAAAAATCGGAATAAGTTTACTAGGAAAAAACGTGTCCACAGACTAGAAGAAGAAAAAAAAGAAATAAACATCTTAGTAACACCAACAGCTACCCTCGCTACGCTCGGAATCTAAAACTATACAAATTGTAACAACTGGGTGAAAATTCGACTCTAGTGACGACGTTCAGCTGTTCATTTTTTTCTAATCGTAATTGAGTTATCATTTTTAATTATGGTTATTGCACATTTTTTTATGCCATAAAACCACAACCACGGTAAATAGTTTGCGTAGAAAGGTTTATGCAACAACGCATGATGACGTTATGGACACAATAAATTTATGGTTTACGACATCATTATATAGCAGTTATTAACAAACTGTTTTTCTGCAAATTGTTTATGCAACCCGGCCATTAGTACCATAGGTACCGAGATTTGGTCGGAATTTATTGTACGCGCTATAATAATTGATATTTTTTATAGTGAATATTTGATCAAACTTCACCGGCAACTAAAATTTTAATATTACAGCGTTGGCTGTAAACAACGTTTGATTTCGAATTTCACGTAGGTCGGTAACAGAATTATAATTATAACTTGTTTACATGTGAAATTTATAATTTCTTTACATAAATTGGTTCGTTATTTCGGTGGGCCATAACTGTGGCTATGTTTAATGTTTACATTATATAAAACTACTACTATCTATTATAACTACTGTACATAATATTCAGTCGACGTAGATTTCGGGTCTCACACACCTACTCATAGATATAATCGGGAAAAAAATAACTGCCCTCGTACATTTCGAATGAATGGCCCACTACTGTTTTCGGCGAATGTAACGATATCGGTTATTGTTATTTGTTCAAAATAAACCCCAAAAATGATATCGTTTTATAGACCCGTAAACGTATACCACATGTCCGAAAAAATATTCGTACAAGATATAGATTCCCGAGAAAAAATGTAAATGTTGATATGTATTATAAAAAGTTATTTATACAAATCGCTGACGAAACAAATCGAAGCTTTACGAAACACTCGAACAGAATATTATGGTTGCGTTAGTATCGATTTGACCATAATGCGCATAAGGGAAGGGGCGTTTTAATAGTTTATATTATAAGCCATCGTTAACCATATACTAATGTTTGAAATCATAAAATAGATCGAAATAACCGATAAAAAAAAAAAAAAAAAAAAAGAAGATTTCTGGAATCATTTTCAAGGGTGGATCCGGTATCCATTTACGGTCAGGCACAATTAGGATGCTAGGCTGTAATTTTTCACTTTTTTTTTTACGAAACGAAAAAGAAGTTAAAACTGTTTATGGCTATTTATTGGTTAGTCGCGAAAAATAAACACAACTTAAAAATAAAATCGGAGATTTTCGATAGCATTAACATAAATGTAGAACTGTTGACTCACTTTTGAAAAATCACAAATTTCAACGTCAAAAAACACACGTTGTACAGTTTGAAAAACAAATAATAAACTGAAAATGCCCAACTTGCATTGATTCCTCCCGATTGTATTTTACGCTATCAGCAATTTAAAATGTCGTTTGTATTAGTTTTTTTTTTTTTTTTTTTACGTATTTTCGCCTCGTTTTATTTACACCGAACGTTGATACTATTGTATAATACGACGCACACAACGTATAAAACAATAGTAGTTTTTTTTTTTTCGCTCCGGTAACGGGGGGTAAATGCGTGTCACTTGTCTGCCAGTATCCCCCCCCCCGGACCCGACCTCGGGAACGAGCTCCGTTCGCCTACTACTGCCGATGAGCGCAGTATTATATTGTCATTAGAATTGAAAAACACGCCGGCTACAATTGTAGTTGGCCACGGTCGCGAGAAAAACCGTTTTCGAAGACCGTCCTACGGCGTTTGAGGAATTCGAAAACACGCCCGTATTAGGGGACGGGGTGCGCGTAGTCGCAATGTAACAATATTTCGATGGTCGTCGTGCATATTACAATGTACGGGGTGATTGTTCGGAAATATTTCGAATAAATTTGAATTCAACACGTTTTTTTTTTCTCACGCGTTCCATCCTTTAGTGAGAATTATTATACGAGAATAATTTTCAACATTTTATTCTTCTTCCGCGTGTACACCGCATACAAACACAATAAACAATTAAATAAATTGCATACCCGTGCTCGATACAGACAACCTTTCTTCTGTATACTCTTCCGGCATAAATTTCAAACCGTTAAACTGCACATGATATTTGATATTTTAGATTCCGAACAGAGCACGGAATGTATTGGTTTTACAATGATGTTTTTTTTTTTTTTTTTAGGCGAACAACTTTTCTACCGGATATTTTGTTCCGGTTTTCATGCGTAGCACATTTTATGAGAGGAAATTTAACTGGAGTGGTACTTTCACCAGCAGGGGCGGACAGGCCCACCGGAACACCGAGATTTTCTTCCCGGTGGGCCGCTACTTGTACTGTCGAAAATAGGCCGATGAAAAATACTGCTATTGGCTATTATACGTAAACACGAACATTCAAAGTTGATAAAATAAAATAATACTGTATTTTTTTATTCAAATCTAGTTTAAACCATAATAGTTTATCATTGCATGACTACTATAAATTACCATCACCAGTGTTTATCTTGGAATTTGAATATTATTTTTGAGTTTGAATCACAGCTGCTGTCACCAACTAACGTACTTAAATATATCTAATGTACTAGTGTACTAATAAAGTACGGTATCCACACCGTACTCAGTAATCGAACACAGACGTTACAGTGAAATTTTGTTTAATTAGTCACTGCATTCTGTTTTTAGCTTTCTGATATCATTTAGCATAATATACATAGTGTTACGTTACCAATATATTTGGATTTAAATTCTGGAATTTAGGCAATTGCATTTTAGATTCTGAGTAGATTGAGAAATGTATTGGTTTTGCAATGATGTTTATTTCTTTTTTTTTATTCGAACACTTTTTCTACCGGAAAAAAGCATACTCCAATTATCAAGTACAGCACTTTTCCGAAAGGAAATTTTCTCTGGGTGATACTTTAAAAGTCATGGCATGGCATGGTTGTTATTGGCAACCGTTTTTATTTAATTTTTTGTTATTAGGTATTAAGTTTTTATTATTTTAATCTTTTTTAAACAATAATTGTTGTCATGGAAACGTACATTGTTTTGATCGTTTTACCATAATATCATATATTGTATTGTCGACGAAGAAACACTATCGACTGAACTCGGTTCAGAATCGTTTTTTCATTAGGAATGGTTTATCTTTGCTTACAGATACACATTAAATTCCCGTCTGTAACCTACCCTCCCAACTATCTACCTACAACAGTGGCTGTACAGTGTACCCACATGTGAACTATGCGCCCGTCCTTTTTTCATATTATAATTTATAACTTATTTAAATAACTACGGCTTTTATTTATTTATTATTATTCGTAAATACATACAGAGGTGGTCAAAAGTCGCAAAACGCCTACCGTCTTGTATGGAACGCGCGTTACGGCACAGTTTCTCCCTCCACGTCGTTTCCGTTACGTCATACTGTAACTTTGGTCTCGTTATCTTGTTTACGTACAACAACAGCAAAAAAAAAAAACAACATATTTAACATAAAAAACAACGGTTTTATAAAAACTGTGTTGCAAATTTGTTGCGCGACTTTTGGCCACCTTTGTATTAGTATTGAATAATATTTACAAATGTACACACAATTGATAATCACGTACATTTCCCCGCCTCCCTCCAATTTTAAAATACAGCATTCTTCTTAACCCAATCGTTGGTATCCCGTGAGTATTGGACAGCAAAACAAAAGCACCTAACCTAACCTATGCCGTACAGAAAGTGATATTCAGGTGGACATGTTTGTGTACATTTTTCGTAATTAATTGAACAAAATGTAATAACAATTATTTTTTAAACGCTTAAAATTACTCGAAAATAGACCGGGAAGGAAAGTACAAGTATAAACGTAGGGCACGGAGGAAGCGGCCCCTGCGAGATTTTCCACCAAAATATATTTAAAAAAAATATGTTAGGCGCGCATTTGTTTTTTTAAAATATTAAATCCCGAGCGCGCGCTTAATTGTATGCGTTTGCGCGAAAAAGACGATGGTTATTTTCCGTACAGCATTGCGCCGTTACAATCAATGTGTCTCATTTGTGTTACTATATCGTGATTTCCGGATACGTACAGAAAAAAAAAAATAGTAAAATAAAAACGATTTGTTTTTATTGTTTATAAAATTAAAAATGTACGTCGTATTAGAAAAATCCGTTATCTTGGTTTTCGCTAAACAACATTACAATATTTAGTATTGTCAACTGTTGTATTGCTGATAGAGCTAACAGACGTAGATAACAGATTTTCTCTAGCCGGCACAACATCCGCATCGTTACACACGGACGTCCGTAACAATCGAGTGTTCGTACAATACGGGAGACATCGCGGCCCGGTCTCGGGTCATTACACCCGATATGTCGCTACGGCCGGCGTCATTATAAACGGCGTCTGTTGTACAACGTTCGCGTACTACCGATTCGTGGACGACGGCGCGAGAAAACGTGTCCGTACTCGCGGGGCACGTCCGTTTTGCCGTGAGCGTCACAGTTCGGGAACCGGCGCGGGCGCGTGACAAAACAATCGCCCTGTATAACGTGTTGTGCGCGCACACGGTGCACGAAACGCGAGCGCGCCTCCTCCCGGGATCGCCGTCGTCATCGTCGGCCGCGCCTCGCCTATTAAATAATTCGGTTTCAACCACCTACGCGCTATTTGACGTACCTACTCAGCAACACAAATAATATCCTGTTGCTGAGGTCGGGCGAATTATTATCACGTTACTATTGTCGTTTGCGTGTGAATAATCGTGTGAACTGTTGCGATGGCCGCCGCCAGCCATCGTATCATAACGCGCGCGCCCGCACACCCGGTACTGCTACGTACCTGCCCGTAATTTTCTCGGTGTATAATCGTTCGAAACACACGCGCGCACATGTACGCAATTCGAACAGTGTTGTACTCGTACGTATAGAGAAAAAAAAATAAAAAAAGGTGAAAACGTATTTATTTTCGTTTTTTTTTTTCTCTCTCTCTCTCTATATTCTAAACGCGCGTATCCGCCACAGGTTATCACCCGTGTACCGCGAATGTAAAACTGTAATAAAACAATCGCGTTCGGCCGCCGCCGCCGCCCCGCAGACCCGCGCGTGTGATTTGTGCGGACCCGAACCGACGGAACGAGAACAATCCACGACGACTGCGCGGTGTCGTGGAC